>APFE030217941.1:0-54255 GCA_000404065.3 Pinus taeda | reverse complement strand
TTGGTCCATGATTTGAGGAAGAGCTTGCCTATATAAAGCAAAGGAGATCATTTGGCTTGGGTATGCTTTTGGGTTGAATATCTTAAGATATAAAATATTAGGTTATTGTTTCAAAAGCTCGATCTATATGAAAGTGAAGTGGAAGCGAATCTGTGAAGGGTGATCTCTCGAGCGCTGCAGCTGCGGAAGTGCGGAGGGGCCACAGAAGGCGCAGTGTGAAGGCGCCACAGAAGGTGCAGTGCGGAGACGCCACAGAGGCGCCACAGAAGGCGCAGTGCAAAGGTGCCAAAGAAGGCGCAGTGCAAAGGCGCCACAGAAGGCGCAATGCGGAGAAGCCACAGAGGCGCCACAGAAGGCGCAATGCGGAGACGCCACAGAGGCGCCACAGAAGGCGCAATGCGGAGGCACCACAGAAGGCGCAGTGCGAAGGTGCCACAGAAGGCACAGTGCGGAGGCGCAACAGGAGACGCCACAGAGGCGCCACTGAAGGCACAGTGCGGAGGCGCCACAGAAGGCGCAGCTGCGGAGGTGCGCAGCGCCACAGAAGGTGAAGTGCGTAGCGACGTAGGCCAGAGAAAAGGAAATTGCGTATCTGTCTTAAGATCTTTTGTTGACTGATTTTTTTTGTTGATAAGGTGTTCTGGTTTAGTTTACTGTTATTGTGGATCTGGTTATCTGGGTGATTTACTTGTACTTGATGATCATTTGATGTTTATGGATCCAGTTTGAAAATTTATGAAAAGTGGTCCTTGAAAAGAAGTAGGGGGTTGTAGCTCCCTTCCAGGAGAGACTGGAAAACGAGAGAGAGTTGTAGCTCTCTGCAGGTTGCAGCCTGCGTACTGGTAAAGGACTGCACCAGTAGAAGACCATTGTAAAAGGAGTTTCTAATTTGAAAGAAGATAGAGACATATTGCAGCAGGTGGTTTTCACCCACATTGGGTTTCCACCTTATATCTGGTGTTCTTTGATGTGACTGTCTGTTTTTCTTGCTCATTATTTTATGGTACTGATATGCAAAAATAATTCAAAGTGTAAATAAGGAAGATTTGTTAAAAGAACTAGATAATACTGATTCACCCCCCTCTCAGTATTATTTTCAACATCCCAGGCGAAAGCCCCTTTATTTTTCTGTAATACCCGGATAAGCTTTTATTTTTGTTCGCTATCTAGATTATCATTGATATTTAGAAATTTGCCTGGTTCGATCTCAATTGGTTTTCTGTTATGAACAATAGTCATCTGAATGTGTTGGTCGTCTGTATCCTTCAGGGGATCCTCCATTGTTTCGTTATCAAGGATTGCTTTCAACATCTGACATTGTACATTACTCACATTAGCTGGATGATTTATAAAATTGTTGATAATGTCGTCTTCAATCTGATCTTTAAATTCCAATGCCTCCGCTATTGTGAGTGGTGAATAGATGCTCTCTTCCAGTTACACTGGTGGCTACTTACATATTTTTATAATGGGAAAACTTGGCCTGGTAGGAGGATATAACAATAGATTTTTTACAACATCCCCCTTTTGTAATAGTCACGTTGCCTTCTCGACAACCAATATATGCATTAGTTGTTGCCAGCCAAGGTCAGCCCAGAATCAAAGGATGCCCATCCAATCTCCTCCTTGGGTTTATAACCAGGAAATCTACTGGATATTCCCATGAGTCAACAAAAATTGTGGTGTCTTGTAAAGTCCCTTCTGGTCTTACCACCAATTAGTCAGCCAATTCTAATAAAGTGGTGGTTGGTTCCAAGGCTGTAATACCAAGTTCTTGACAAGTTTATGTTGTTAATATGTTAATGGCAGCTCCTAGATCAACTAGTGTATTTGGAAAAGAGCGGCCATATATCTGAACTATTACTATGGGGTTTCCAAGATCTTCGTACTTTATTGGAGTTTCCTCTCCCAAGAGTAAATAAGATAAGGTTCCAACAACATGGATAGTGGGTGAGGTTTTTACCTTCCTCACAGGCTTCCTTACACATAGTTCTTTAATTGTTTTCGCATAGATGGGGATGTCTTGAATGGCTTGGAGGAGAGGGATCTTAATACACAAATGTTTTAGTTCCCCTACAAGATTGAAATCAAGGTAGGCGATCAACTTAGGTATCGTTAGTCTATCAGGGAAAGGATGAGAACTAACTATAAGTTTTCAGGGTCATCATGCTGATCTGTTTCTTCCCCTTCCTTTGGTTCAACATTATTTCAGGCAGTGGAATATTTACAAGTGATGGAATATGTACATGTGGAGTTACATTTTCAATTGAAGGATGGTCCCTATTTTCCTCAGGGATGATGACACATCTTGACCTCAATTTGAGCTCATTACATTCTTTTTGCTCAATCTTGTACTCTGGTTTTCAATAATCTGTACCAACTGGACTGGTTTGTTATTAGGATTCAGGTTCGACTGAGATGGTAATTGTGGCTGTAGAAGAGGTTGAGAATTCTACTGTAATGTATAAGGAGCTGATAGTGTGGGTTGAGGCTAAGGGCCTGTCCCCATAGGTACATTAGATATCCCCATAGTCTGTTGCCAATTTGTAGACCGATTCAGATTTTGAGAGGTGGAAGCAGGCCACTGAGATTGATAGGGATTGCCTTGCCAAACAGGATTAAAAGGAGAATTCAGCTAGCCATTTCCCGAAAAAATATTTTGTTGGCTAGGATGTCATAGGTAATGGCAGGCTCTATCAATTCGGGTAGGGTGATTGGCCTTTCCAGGATGCCCCAAGGTTCTGTTGTTGATTAAACTGAGAGGAAGGAAAGAATTGGGGTGTGTCTTGTGCCATACCTATAGGTTTAGCTTGCCATTGTCGATGTTGGTTCATCAGATATACTGGTTCTATTTCTTTCTCTTCTTCTTTAAATATTTCTTTCAGCCCAGGTAATGATGGACATTGTTCAGTGTCGTGATCTTTAGTATAGATGGTTCACATCTGAACCATGTGTAACGGGCATTCCCGTTGGTTGTGCTTCTTCCGCCATCATGGGCAGAAGATGGCCAAATTTTGTTTTGCTAAAGCCTGTTTTTGTTTAGCCTGTAGGATGTCCAACTATGTTGTAAGAGTGCCTAGGATGTCAGTCTTAAAATATTCTAGAAGGTTACCGATCTCCATCCATGTTACACCTCTACTATGTGGTTTGTTTCCTCTGCTCATGGGATCTCATCTAGCTGCTCCTGTGTGTGTGCTTCCTCGTGAAGACCTGATACACAAACGAATAATTTGATCATAATCTTCCTAAGGAATATCTCATTTTCCCATTAAGTTTAGAGTTTATACCCATTCCTCTTTCATTCCTTTAATTAAGATAGCTCTTAGGACTTCTTTTGGTAGGGCAGTGTGTGGAGACCTCTACAAATTGTAATTAAATCATTCTACATATTCTTCTAGTGTTTCATTATCTTTTGTAGTCATCTTGAAAATCTCATCTTTCAATTCCCTAGTTTTACAAATGTCCTGGTATCCTTTGAGGAAGGAGGTTTCCATTTCGCCCCAAGAATTGATGGTTTGCCCACCTAGACCCATAACCATCTTAGAGCTACCCCTTTCAGAGTGGAAGGGAATAGTTTTAGCCTTTGTGGGTTGGTGGTATAGTCATATCCTCTACAGAAGACATCAAACTCAAATAGGAAAGCATCAGGATCCTCTATGATCATACCATGGAAAGTTGGGATGCTCTACAAAGGAATAGCCTTCATAGGAGCATTAGCCACCTGGTTGACTATGGGATACTCTAATGTCAAGGTTTTACCTTGGGTGGCTGATCTGCCATTTGATCAAAGATGTGCCAATAATATTCATGGATTTCAAGGGGTGCTTCTAGAGTAAGGAGTTAGCAACCCAAGTTGGCTTTACAACACTACCTAGGTCTGGAATCTAAGGAGATCCTTGTTCAGACAGTTGTGGTTCTGCTTTAGCAGCCCCACTAGTTTCTCCTTTTCCTTCTCTTAAGTTACATAATTTTCCCTCTTGTAGAGTATCATAGTGTAAACTTATTGTAGCTTCAAGATTTTGTTCTGATCCTCCTACTTAGCTTTGAATCTCAGTGTAAGCTGCAGATGGTGAGCCTGCTACTTAAGGGATAACAGTAGAACTTTTTCCAGGTATAGCCTGGAATCCTACTGATGCTTGAGACTCTGCTCTTCTTATGATTTCGTCTATAAAGGTCGTTCCCCCAAGGTTCACCTATCCTTTTGGCTTTGTGGGTTTTGGTGGAGGATTATGCTCTTTTTCTATTTTTCTATTTCTAGTCATTCATAAAAACAAATTCCTATTTAACCGCTGAGGTTTTGTTGTAAAGCAGGCAAGTAAGCAAGCACTTTACTTGCTAGGTACACAGGTTCTTACCTTCCATTTTTAAAACCCAATTCTTCTACAGCAAAAATAAAAACAATAACTTGAAACACTCTCCCCGGTAACGACGCCAAAATGTTGTCTCACTAAGATGTCTTTTTATAGGCAATATTAATCCCTACATTAGTTGTCAACCCGAGGTATGTCTTTTTATCTCAAGAGTGCCAGGATAGTATATGCAGTGAATCTAGAGGTTATCTAATGATGAATTGTTGCAATCACTAATGGCTAATTCTTCAATTCATTCACACAATTCTGGAAAGAACTATCTATGGAAGAAATACTCTTAACACACTCTGCAATTCTATGCAACTTGTTCTGAAATCAATTGAAACTGAATGCAAATAAGAATTACACTTGGAATTGTCCAAATAAACTTAAGGCTAATCGTACTCAATCAAGTAAAGAAATTATAACTATTGAACAACATTGTTAATCTATAACAACCCAAATCAACTTGTAATTCCCAATTGAACAACAACAGTAATTGAACAACAATCGGTAATTGAATAGCAATCGGTATTTGAACAACAAATAACGATAGAGGATTTCTAAATGGAAAACGATCTATATTGTAATCTGTAGAGATTAATCAGTCTTATCTCCAAGATCTATATTAACATCTATTCAAATGAACAACAATCTGCTATTAACACTAATTCACTCATTCCAATCAAAGCCCTACTTAAGTATGTCACACGACTTCACTCTGAATCTAATTGAACAATAGTATGAATCAATATCACAAACCTTTATGATAAATGAAGTAACCAATGACTGAATCATTAAATCAATAGCAAAGACTAAATATAAAAACTATAACACAAAGGAGTAGTAGAACTTCTTGTGACTGGGCCTAGAGTTGCCAAAAGCCTCTGTGTAATAAGAACTCAGAATATGAAGATGTATCAAATGCAACCTCCTTTCATTAATTGCAAGTAACAGCTGACAGAGTCACTAATATAACACCGTATATGTTTTGAAAAAGAATAATTATAGATTATCAAAATCTGAATTGTATCTAATTGTCTTTCAACCCTATATATAACATAAAAGAGTAACTAGATAAAAGTGAATCCTCAGGAGCAGGAGATCCTGAGGATTTCACAATATATAATCTGTTCATGTGATAAAATAGCATTGTTCAAGCTTATCTCCCGCTTCCTTGTTTGCCCAAGACACTGTAGCTTTTCCCTTTTATGGCCTCGTTCTGTTCTGTCAACTTAATGACTTTTGCCCAGTCCACATCTTTGCACACAAAGATAGCAAAGAATCAGTTTCCTGTACTAGACTTTCCTATTCTATCACCAAATAGTTTCATCCAACTTTAGCCGATATTTTCCTCATTTTAATATATAAACAGAGATAATCGTATAAGGATGAATGATACATGAAGCATTTTACGAAGAGAAATCATACCTTTTTCTATCCCAACAACATCTATGTTTTGACTTTTCATTTTTTCTGTCTCATCTCCTCTTATAGCAAGGATGAGATTGTTTCCTCATAACTTAAAGTAGTTTCATCACTACCTATGGCAACAACTAGACTATCCCATAATTCTGGTAGATAACACAACAAAATAATACACTTATTTTCATAATAAATATTGATATCAAAAAATTATACTGGATTTACCACAACATTGAAGGCATTCAAATGCTCTGTCACTGATTCTCTATCCTTCATCCTCAGGTTATATAAATTCTTTCGTTGGAACACTTTGTTCACCAGGGACTTATATTGATACAAAGCTCCTACCATGTTCCACAATTCCTTCACTGTAGCTCCCCCCAACATTTAGTAATACTTGAAATTGAGATATACAATCATATTGTTCTTTTTCTCTTTTGATCCAACTTGTTCTAGTCTTTTGTCCACATCATTGTCAGTGTAGTACCCAAATTCACAATGATACATTAATCTTTTTCCACTGAGAGATATTCCATTTTGATTCTCCACAACTCAAAAAAATTCCCATTGAATTTCTTGATCTCCATATTCCTTTCACCATAAGACTTGGTTCCAAAGGTCTCCCATTATAACAAGTTTTTCCACAAGCCTGAGCGAAAAATCTTAGCTATAAAGGTGCCCCCTTGAAGGTAAACTACTATGATGAAAAATGTTGGTTTTAACCTTGTAATATTAATCGTTTCAAATATATTCTTAATAAAAACAAAAAAAGATACAATGGCACACACATATTTAACATTGATATCTTACCTTTGAAACCCAAACCAGGAAAATTAAAAGGATTTTTCAATATATTATATCTTTACAATGTTATAATACAATATGTATATCCTACAACATCCATAAACCCCCAATCCATTAAATTTTGATTAGAAGACAACCATAGTTCCTTAATCAAAATTACAAAACCATGAGTTGAACCATCATGCACCACAAAACTGCAAAAAGAAAAAATTATATGTTTAACCTTGTGACCATATTGTTATGCCTGATGCATATGAATCACATGTAAAGCTAATCATGCAAAGAATATAACACATACAGAACACACTAGTCTATAATTGACATCTTCATTAGGGTTACCATGCATGAGTGTGGGGAAGTATCCATTGGATTTCCTCATGATGTTTTACTTTGGGGAAAAAAATATTGTAGATTGTAGAAAACATGTGAAAAAAGAGAACTAAATCAATAAAGAGAGTTGAAGTCATGAGGACTAAATTCTCTGCAACATGTCATGTGTTTTCATTTACTAATGCAATTTTAGTTTTCCCTTTCATTTGATTTATCTAAATTCTCTCTAGGATTTATTACTTAATAATTTGTTTTAGTATGTTAGTATATGTGAAAAGTTGTTTGTAGATAGTTGCAAAAAACTAAGTTTGGAAATGTGATGTAAGTTGTTTATCAATTTCAATTACCATCCTACAAAAACATTACTACATCTATATTGACTTTTTTAAGATTTAAAATAAGTAATGACACTAGAAACACCTTTGATTTTTTTTTTTTTTTTTGGTAGAAAGAACCCTTTTAAAAAAGGAGAACTTTGTAGGGTTCTCATTAAGTAGGTAATCTAGTTTTAGTATCTTACAAAGGAATGTTAGTGGAATCTCCATATTCATTATGAGGTTTGTCTCATTTGAAACATTATATAGTTGCAATTTTGTGAAGTTGTCATTTTAGAATTTTCAAGATTCCCTTTTAAAAATGGAAAAAATGAGTGATTTTTTTGTCATCTAATCTTTTTAAAACATATTTCAAATTTCAAATTGAGCATATAAGCAAGGGTGAGATATTCCTCATAGTTCACAAAAAACCTCAATCAATAATTGGATCACAAAAAGCAAAACATGTAATCAACCAAATCTAAACCCAAGTAGGGAGCATAACAATTCTTCTTATCAACCATTAGAGTTAATCCAATTAACAAAAACACAATTTAATCATTATTTAAACACACAAGTTAAACTTTAGTGTTTTTTTTTACTTCTATTAAAAGAATAAAGAAAAAGAATTTTCATTTGAAAGAAATATAATTATCAAATAACAATAGAAAATAATTACAAGTAACTATATTAGAATTATTAACATTATTAAAAATGTCATTTAATAAAAGAAATTTGTTGAAACATTATCAAATTATACACTCCATAATTCTTTTTTTCTTAAATGTTACGGACCACTTTATGCCTAGTAATGTTAGTAGAGGGGTTCTTGTCAAATGTTGGCTTACTAGAAAGTGATTATCCCTCCCTTTGTCCCTCTTTACACTAATGACTATTTACTTTTATAGCAATGAATTAGTTATTGGAGCTTTGTGATGATAACCCCCCTTGAGGTCTATTGCATTCAGAGATGACCATCTCCCTTTGTGTTCCCCCTCCACCAGCCACCCTTCGATTTTTTTAATGAGAACGAAGTCATTAATCCCTTATAAAAATATCTTATCAAACTCTAAGTTTTTCAACATAACCATTCATCCTTTGTCCTACCCTATCATCCACTTTAGAGTCATTGATGAAAGAATCTCACCAAGCTCTACTCCATCTCTTACCATTCTCTCTTATTAAACCATCCTCCACACTGCATACTTATCCATCCCCAATTTAACAAAATAAAACTTCTAAACAAATTTTAAAAGCAAACAACCCAAAAAATAAATAAACACTCACTTAAAACAATAATTATAAATAAATTCAAAAAATCAATTATAACACAAAATTTAAAATATTAATTAAAAAAAAAAAAAAATAAACAAATAACCAACAAAAAATTCCATTCATTTGTCTTCCTCCCCCTTGTTTTTCTCCCTTTGTTTTTTGCCTACGACACGATTCTTCACCCTTTCTCCCTTTTCCCATTTTTACTTTTTTTTTTTTTAAAATATTTCCCTAATGTTTGTTGTTGGGTCTTAGTGCGTTCTTAGATGTCTTATTTTATATTTTAATAATATTTTATATTAAAAATATTTAATAATAATTATATAATTATTGTATGAAACATGTACAACACCTTGAATTACTTAATTACATAATAATTAAGTTAAAAAAATATTTATAACATTTTAAAAACAATTAATTTATTTATTTGTAATTAGAGAAACTGAAACTGGGTCAGGCTCGTACTTGCATGACATAAGTTGATTATGACCATTGCGATTATACCTTTGGGGCCTATGACATGTCCTCCTCTTGTAGACTAGGTTAATTCCAGGGAATGTGAACCTTGGATCTCTTAGTTCACAAAATACTTTAGATCACAATGATCGTCAATTGAGTTGCACCCGAGGGACAACATTTTTAAAATTATTACCTAGATGGATAACATAGAGTTATTATGACATTCTAACCATAAATAAACAAAGAGACAAACAACATAATAGGAAATCAATGCAATCCCTCCCATGCATGTTTGACTAATGAAAGAGCAAGTGAGTCGGTCCTAGAGCCGAGGTTTCATAACAATAAAAACCTATCGAAAAGCTAATTCGTGCAATGAGCATAAAAAAATGGAGGATAAAGAAATCGTCGCAAGGATGATTGGATGAAGGCTTCATATGGCCAATCCATGGCCTGAGAAAGTTGAATTCCCAAAATAAATAGAAGGTTTGAGAGAAGTTATAATAATTATAGTGGGGTTTAGTAGTGATCACCTTATAATATCACCTATTTTCTTTGTTAGTATTTGTATGCTTATGTTTCATTTTAGTGCTCCATATATTTTAATTGCCTTATTGAGAAGGATAGAAGTTGGATTAGGTGTATTTGAATGTTTTGTTTGGTTAGGAAGGATGAGAGATTTAAGCATTTACAGATTCTTTCATTTTGGACATGTGTTATATTCTTTCCATGACTAGTTCCTAGCACTGTGTTGATCAGAAAAAATGACCTTTCAACATTTTAAGGGAGACCACCTGGTCGGGAACTTAAAGTAACTATGTTTCCTTTGAAATGGTGGTTCTGACTGGTACAATTGGGTCTAGTTACCCTCTCTCTATCTCTACTAGCTTAAAATATGACTTTTAGTCATCAATAGAGAAGAGACATCAAATCGATTCTCCTTGTTGATCAGGTAAGAGAATGACCCTTAAGCTGACTTTGTGGCTCAACCAAACCACTCTAAACTTTGCCTATTTGGGAAGAGGACTTCTAAGATGCAATAACTAGAATTAATATGCAAAATTTAACCTAATATTCTCTTATCCTAGACCTGTCTCGATTGAAACAAAGAGTAGTATTTCTCTCAATCAAGAGAAAGCTAAAATAATGGGAAAAGAAGAAATTTGGAATTGAAATGAGATAAAGGAAATAGACCAGGGAAATAGTTGACAAGATCTAACCCTTGTTAAAGCAGATATAAACAACTAAATGCCTAATAAATAGTTACCATACACTTAAATGTAAATAAATCCAACTCCTAACAAAATGTATGCATAAGAACAAAAAGATTCATGTCACAATATTGAAATAGTTCAAATACATGACATGTGGAAAGCAGGACATTTATAAGATTAAACTGTTAGATAGCTAGTAGCTCAAGGAGATAAAGGTTTGTCCTTATGCAAGTTCCAATTTTGAAACTCATTTTTGATTAACCCTGCAAGATAGTTTAACCAGATTATAAATGAGCATTTCAGTAAACAATCAACAGTAGTGCCAAAAAGCCACATACATACTCATACTCCATAAATGAATTTGAAATATGAAGAACTTATCTTCAATAATAGAGTAAGCAATAGCGTTGTACATCTGATTACATAGATAAATCTTATTATAAAAATGGATCAATTTCATAAAACATTAGAGAATTACAATATTACAAGTCCTCTATTGTCTCTAAATTGATTCCCTGTCTGCACAGATGGATCCAATCTCACTACAATAGTGCAAATGAGTCTTAAATCCTTCTATACAAACATGTTGTAAGCTCAAGTATTACTCTACCTCTTTTCTCTCAGATTTGAATCCCCTTTCTCACAATCAGAGATGGGTATTTATACATAGTGAAAATATTAATAGTCCCCCTCTATTTATCAACAACTAAATTAATTAAAAGAAAATGAAAGAAAATGATTCCTTCGGCTGGGGTTCTGGCCAAATGTAGATGGTCGAAGTTGAGAAAAATGCCCTATTTAGTTTTCTCTCTGATAATTTTGTCCAACTTGTTTCGAACTGATAGGTGGAATTCAACTACGTTAACAACTTCAGTTTATTAAAAAAAACTTTTGCCACTTGGAGGGGTTTCTTCATAAATCTTGATTGGATCTATTCACCATCGTCGACCAGGGAAGCTTCTCTATCAAAAGAAAACAAAAATATACTTCTTTTTTTTGTAACGATATTTTTCTAATTTAAATTTCGAAAAACAAACTTAAACCATAAAATGTGAAGAACTATATTGATGCCCCAAAACCATATAAATCACAACTTTTTTAAATTTATACAACAATGACCCATAGGAGGTGACAAGTGGAAAATGTTAACAGGTATCAGAGAAATAGATATCAAAATTTTTAATAATGACAATAATATAAACTTGCGATGTAAAGAAGTGTCAATGAGGAGCATACGTGATATCAACATTACATTGTTGTTTATATGCTCATCGAATCCAAAGGAATATAAAAAATCGAAGGTTTTATGACCGTTACCATATAAAAAGTTCTGATTTAAGGGGCAGATGTGATGTTCCGATTAGACCTTCGTTAATACATATATCAGGTCCCGATATCGGAGCCTTCCAAATATTAGAAGTCGGAGGGGGAGGCACATTGGAATATCGGGGATACAGAGATTATCGAAGATCAGAGAGGGAGGTTATATCACTATCGGAGATCAGAGGGATATGTTGTATAAACAGATCGACAAGACTGGAATATTGCTATCAAAGATCATAGGGAGTGTTTTTGGAGTTTTTTAAATGTGTCTGGAAAGGAAATCTCTAATGCGCACTACCTTCGATATGCGAGAGCAAAAACAATGATGTATAATGTG
Source organism: Pinus taeda (assembly GCA_000404065.3). Taxonomy (NCBI): domain Eukaryota; kingdom Viridiplantae; phylum Streptophyta; class Pinopsida; order Pinales; family Pinaceae; genus Pinus; species Pinus taeda. Next base: position 42,425 of record APFE030217941.1, on the reverse strand, counting down.
GGTCCTTTGACAACCGCTTTATTATATAGTTCCGGAAGGTATGACCACTTAATATATTCATTTGATTATTGAAAAGAGCCACTTTATTGATTGGACTTTGAATATCAGGGATTTCAAATGAATTCCTCTGATATTAGATTTTATATATGCATTCTTTTCAATAGGTCTTTCTCTACTTTTATCAATAAGCAAATTCATAATATAAAAGCCCCTTTGTAATATAAAGCTTGGTCTTGGTCTCAGGGTCTATCTAATGAATTAAAAAAATATATAAAATAAAATAAAAATTATAAATAACTTATAAAACAAAAAGGTAATATACATTTTAATAAGCCAAGGCAGCGAAAAATATCCAATCTTCAATTAGGCACCATTTACAAACCAAACAACCAAATGAGATCAAATGAGTCATGATAGGAAGATAGGAACGAATTGAACTCATTGAAGCAATCTGAATTCTCAAAATCATATAGTAATATGACTAACCATTCAATCAAAGGGTCCCCCATAATGAGAATCAAGTGAATAATGGAGGGGGGGGTGGTTGTGTTTTAACCACAACAATGGTGACACATTGGGAAGAAACATTTATCTCTAGAAAAATGATGAATTTATAAGAAAAAGGAATAAGGTTAAATCAATCAAAGTGTTAGGATTCAGATTTTCAATGAAATCCCAATAATGAATAACAAAGTTTTATCATTTTGTATATCTCCAGTATTGATTATAGGAGTCATGTTTGACAACAATTATTTAATTGATAACAACTTAAACTTAAAGAACAAAAGCATATCATTGTTTTTAGTAAGAAAGATGAACTCTCATTGTCATAGGTAGAGCCACTGCTGCAAGCAGACGTTCATAGTCTTGATAGGGTTACCTCTTAGCCTAAAAGAAATGTCAGTATCCCATCTATGTTTAAATATTTTAGAGGAGACATAATTCATTAATAACTCTGAAATCCATTATCCTGGCTTGGTAACCAGATATTGATAATGCCATTCACAAGAGTTGATAGTCATGAATAAGTCAGCTCGTGATGAGACCTCTTATCTTACAACGAATTGTGATAAGCCATTATCCTGATTTGATGACCAAATATGATAATTTCATAACCATCAAGACCCATGATCATGGTAGGCTGGTTCATTACTGAGACCCCCTATCTTTCAGGTATTTTACAAAATTTCTAATTTATACTCTGAGACAAATCTTCTCCTTAAGAGATTAGGATGACTTAGAAGAATTATAAAAATACTATACTTGTTTGTTTCTTTTTGTTTCTTTAGGAAGAGATGTTTATAATAAGTTGTTGCAAAAACATAATTATCTCTTATGTTATAAAGTGAGATTATCAAAATGATCAAGAAAAACTATATAATAAGAATTTCAAATCTGAATATGAAAGATAGAAATTTGATAATTAACTTGATATTATTCCTATTACTAATGAATTTCATTAAATAAGAGTAAATATTTCCCATGTATCAGACCAAAGGTGGGTGGAAAAGGCCCTCCAACTAAAAGTTTGGTAATATCACTAAGATCAATCCCAAACAAAGGTGGATTATGCACACAAGGGGATTGCAAAAGGGACCAAGAAATATTGTGGAAACAAATCCAACCAAGAGACAAGAGAAAAGAAATCCAAATAAAAAGGGAATTAAAAAAGAAGCAAACCTACTGCAAGAAAAATCATGAAATAAGCAAAACTCAAGTGAAACAAGATAAAAGCAATATCTTGATATAAGCAATAAAGATCTTGTTATGTTCTTTGCATTATGTCAAGCATATGAAATGTTGTCTTGCTTGGTAAGTTTGTTATTCAAGACTTTTATTTAAATAAATTCTCTAACAAAAAGGAGAGTTGTGATTAAAGTTTGCATATGATAATTTAACAAGAATGTTATTCCCTTTATCAAATCTCGCTTTAAAACATGTAACTTTGAATAGACATATCTCGAAAGAGAATAAGCAGGATGATAACAAAAGCTCAAAAGTAAAGGAAATCTCCCTGAATGAGTTTTAAAAATTTCTCCTTTTAGCTTTAAGATTTATCACAACTATTTTACTAGTAAAAGTTGATCTTCTAACTCAAGCCAATACTTACCAGAAGAACAACACAAAATAGGAAAGCAAAAAACAAATAACTAAAAGAGAAAATAAATTCTAGAAAACTAAGAACAGATGGAAATGAACATGTAAATGTGTACCTCGGAGAATTTGATCATAGATTTACCTGATGAATCTTCATCTTCTCCCATGTATTTATCAAAGTTCAAAACCATCTTTTTATTTAATTTAAACTAACTACTAAACTACACATAATCCTAATCTAAAAAGTAGACTAAGACTAAGCAAAGTCGTGCTTCCAATGTAACCATTCAAGCATCTTAGTATATGCATGAATGTGTAATTCAAACATTAGTAACAAAATCATAAATACACCAACAAAATTAAAATTGAATATATTATGTGCATCTAATGCTAATGTTATGTACAAGAAGCAAATTATTTACAAAATCCCTTCTCTAAAATTCTTCCAAATATCTGTCTATAGGATCATTAAGATAAGGATGTAATTCAGATGTTTGAAAAGAATTCAAAGAAAGAGGAAACAACAAACCAATATTAAATGTTAAATCTTTGCAAATGAAGGTTGTTGTAAAGAAAAAGAAAAATCAAAAATCTTATTTTCAAAAGAATCAAGTGGATAGCAATGAGGAAGATTTCTGAAAAGAATGCATGGTTGGTCGAAATGTATAGATGTACTCTTGAGTGTTATCATTCATGTAAAATGCATTTGGAAATCTGAAATCAATTGTCCAATCATAAGATAGAACCTCAACCTAAGAAGAAATTGAAATAGATGATTGAAATTTTGAAATTGATTATTGCATGTACTAATTAATGCATTTGACAAGAGTGTGGAATTTTGTTGCTCAAGATGCCAGCGTAATATGTGCACAAAATCAAAAATAAAATTGAACAAAGAAAGAAATTGAAAAGAATGAGAGAAAGGTAATTGTAATATACATTTATGTTACAACATAGTGGAATTTTGTTTCCAGAGATTTCATTTTTACAAGTGATTATGAATTTAAAATCATTATTATAATAAGATTAAAACTGCAAGAAGGTACATTATCATTATAGGATTTAGAAATCGCAGTTGATTTATAATCATTGAAATCATTATGACTATGAGAGGAAGTGTTTGAATTGTTGTCTTTTTCACTTTCAAAAACAGATTCATTTGAGGATTGAGAATCAATTAAAATAGTTTTTGAAGATGAAGAAGAACAAAGTTCAATACTTTCATTTTCATAAATAACTTTATTAGTGTGTTCCTGGGTATCCTATTCTTCAATAGAGTTACAAGGAAGAGAAATTAAATACTTAAACCAACTCTTTAATTGATGTTCAAGAGGTAAGTCATTGGATTTAAGGAGAATTAATGTCAATTTAAATTTAACTGAAAATTGATCCAAGGGCTCACCTTTTGTCTACGCAATTCAAGTAATTGTTTACACACCTTTTTATAGTTGTATCATTGAAAATCCCAAAGGAACATTGCTGCAAACTCATCCCATCTATGTATTGAGGCAACTGGAAGTGAAAGACATCAATCTTTTTCTTGTCCTGTCAAAGTATATGTGAAAATCCTGCCAAGATCAACCTCATCAATATTAAATTTTTGAGAATTTAAACAAATTGAAAAAGGTGATTGAAGGTAGAAGAATTACCATTGAAATTTACCTTTGACAATGTTTTAAATCCCTTAATTGGAGTAGCATTGATTGTGATACATTAAAGCATCTCCAAGGAGGTTTTTTGGAGGAACCCATAATTCAAAGTTTAAAATTTTGCAAGAAACTTTAGCAAACAATTTAAAACAGGCCCTCCTTCTAGCACTGAAAATGGTGATCGAAAAAAATGACCTTTCAACATTTTAAGGGAGACCACCCAGTAGGGAACTTAAAGCAACTCCTTTTCCATTGAAATGGTGGTTCCAACTGGTTCAATTGGGTCCATTTACCCTCTTTCTATCTCTACTAGCTTAACATATGACTTTTAGTCACCAATAGAAAAGAGACATCAGATCAATTCTCCTTGTTGATTAGGTAAGAGAATGATCCTTAAGCTGACTTTGTGGCTCAGCCAAACCACTCTAAACTTTGCCTCTTTGGGAAGAGTACTTATAAGATGCAACAACTAGAATTAATATGAAAATTTTAACCTAAGATGCACTTATCTTAGACCTATCTCGACTGAAAGAAAGAGTAGCCTTTCTCTCAATCAAGAGCAAGCTAAAAGGATGGGAAAAGAAGCAAGTTGGAATTGAAACAAGATAAAGGAAATAGACCAAGGAAATAGTTCACAAGATCTAATCCTTGTTAAAGAAGACATAAACAACTAAATGCCTAATAAATAGTTACTAGACACTTAACTGTAAATAACTCCAACTCCTAGTAAAACAAATGCATAAGAACAAGAAGATTCATGTCACAACACTGAAATAGTTCAAATACATGACATGTGGAAAGCAGGACATCTATAAGATTAAATTATTAGATAGGTAGTGGCTCAAGGAGATAAAGGTTTTCCTTTATGCAAGTTCTAGTTTCGAAACTCATTTCTGATTAACCTTGTAAGATAGCTTGACCATATTCTAAATGAGCATTTCAATAAACAATCAACATAGTGCTAAAAATCGACATACATACTCATACTCCAGAAATGAATTTGAAATCTAAAGAATTTATTTTCAATAATAGAGTAAGCAATAGTGTTGTACATTTGATTATAAAAATAAATCTTATTATAAAAATGAATCAATTACATGAAACATCATAGAATTAAAATAGTGCAAGTCCCCTACTATCTCTAAATTGATTCCCTGTCTGCACAGATGGATCCAATCTCACTACAATAGTGCAAATGAGTCTTAACTCCTTCTATACAAACAGGCTATATGCTCTAGTATTACTCTAACTCTTTTCTCTTGAATTCAAATCCCCTTTCTCACGATCTGAGATGGGTATTTATACATAGTGGAAATATTAACAATCCCCCTCTATTTCTCAACAACTGAGTTAATTAAAAGAAAATGCAACAAAATGATTCCTTCGGTTGGGGTTCTATCCAAATGTAGATGGCCACAGTTGAGAAAAATGCCCAGTTTAGTTTACTCTCTGATAAGTTTTTTCAGCTTGTTTCGAACTGATAGGTGGAATTCATCTGCTTCAACAACTATTTACTAGAAAAACTTTTGTCACCTAGACGGGTTTTTTTGGAAATCTTGACTGGATCTATTCACCATCGTCGGTCATGGAAGAGTTTCTATCAAAAGAAAACAAAATTATTATTATTTTTTTTTTTTTAAATGTCGAAAAACAAACTTAAACCATAAAATGTGAATAACTATATTTATACCTCAAAACCATATAAATCACGATTTTTTTAAATTTATACAATAGTGGTCCATAGGAGGTCACAAATGGCAAATGCTAACAAGTATCGAAGAAATGGATATCAAAACTTTTAATAATGACAATATTATAAAACTTGCGATGTAAAGAAGTCTCGATGAGGAGAGGACGCGATATCAACATTAAACCATTGTTTATATGCTCATCGAATCTGGAGGAATATCGGAAATCAAGGATTTAATATATTGGAGGTTTTATGACTATTACCATATAAAAAGTTTCGAAGTAAGGGGCAGATGCGATGTTCCAATTAGACCATCATTAATACCTATATCGAGTCTGGATATCAGAGCCTGGTAGATATCAGATGTCAGAGGGGGAGGCACATTGGAATATCGACGATGGAGAGATTATCAGAGATCAGAGCGGGAGGTTATATTGCTATCGAAGATCGGAGGGATATGTTGTATCGACAGATTGGCAGGATTGGAATATCGCTATTGGGGATCAAAGGGAGTGTTGTCGTAGTTTTTTAAATGTGTCTCGAAAGGAAATCTTTGATATGCACTACCTCTGATACGTGGGAGGGAAAACAATGATGTAGAATGTGGGTCCTCTGACAACTGTTTTATTATGTAGTTTCTGAAGTTATATGGCCACTTAATATATAATTCATTTGATTATTAAAAAGAGCCACTTTATGGATTAGACTTTGAATATGGGATTTTAAATGAATTCCTCTAATATCAAAGCTTTGATATTAGATTTGATATATGCATTCTTTTCAATAGGTCTTTCTTTGATTTAATCAATAAGCCAATTCATAATATAAAAGCCACTTTGTAATATAAGACTTGGTCTTGGTCTCAGGGGCTATGTAATGAATTAAATAAATATTAAAATCACTAAGGCACCATTTACAAATCAAACAACCAAATGAGATCAAACAAGTCATGATAGGAACATAAGAATAGATTGAACTCATTGAAGCAATCTGAATTCTCAAAATCAAATAGTAATATGACTAACCATTCAATCAAAGGGTCCTCATAATAAGAATTAAGTGAATAATGGGGGGGGGAGGGGGGGGAAGGGGTTGTGTTTTTACCACAACACATTGTTACGTTGCACTGGGTGTAGCGGGGGGCTTGTAGGGGCGACAACCCCCTTGTCAGTGGGTTTGTAGGGGGGCAATAGCCACCATACATGTGGTCTAGGGTAATGGCTTAGGATTTTTTTTCTTCATGCTGACCCAAGGATGGTGGTCGGACCTACTCATAGATTTGTGCATGGTTTTGGGCATCATGGTTTTTTCCCATGGTATTTCGTAGATCCGGTCAAGAGAACTACAACTATGTTCTAAACCAGGGTTAATGGAAGGGGTTTATGAATGCTTCAACATGTATATAATGTATTGTAACATGCAAAGGAATATAATGAAAAATAAATTTGGTTTTCTTAATTTGGGTTCCAAGAGAAAATATTTGTGAATATTTTATGTTCTCGCCATTGTTTATTTTTTTGTTTTAAGAATTAGTTTGCAAGTAATTAATATACAGGGTTAAAACCTACAACCCTCTCAAAGGGAGAACCTATGCTCCTAATAGATCCCATCAATCTTTCGTCTCTCTTGAGCTCAAGTGGGTAACTCTATTGTTATAACCTTCACTTTGTTGAGATTTTATCGTCCAAGTTCCATTGGCATTGAACACTCATGTGCCTTTGGGTTCTCCACTATTTATTTCCCCTATGTGGCCTTTCCTATTATCTATTTTCCCTAATCTTGCTTGCCATTTCTCCTCCTTTAGGTGGTTAATTATGGAAGGAACTCTTATAGGAAATAACCCAAGACCGAGTAAGAAAGGATCCCAAGGAAACTTGAAATTTACCTCTCAAAATTTTGGCCCTCATGGCCTTGTAATTATCTAACCCAAGCACAAAAAGGAAATGCTTAGAATAGAGCAACTCTATTACTATAGATTTCCTCTTAAAGTAAAGAAGGAAATGTAAAATCTAGAAGATTCAATGATGCGGAAAAGAAGTAGAGTGACAAGAAATAGATAGAATAGGATTTTAAAGGCTCAGCCTTTGATTATAGGTTATCTTGAACTTGCAATACTAAGTTTTTAAGGGAAGCTAAGATTTACTAGCTCATCAAAGCCTTCATAACTCAAGTTGTGGAGAAAAGGTGGCTCTAGCACTAGGCCATTCCACATCAGTCGGATATAATGGATACAAACTTTAAGGTAGTATTCAAAGTGTTTTTTGGAGTCAACATTACATTTTCTCAGATATAGGAAGAGGATAATGAGGGTATGCAGGAGGAATCGGGACTTTATATATAAGAGGCACCCCATCTAATCCTTTAATTATAGAGGAGGACCTCATGCCTAAAAAATGTTGCAAAAAGAGATGCCTCAAGCATCATAACACTAAACATGCTAGGATAACTTTGACTAGATCATTTAGGCTAGTTTAACTCAATATGTTTCTATACTTTTTACCTTCTAGTTAGTTTGTGCTTCCTTAAGTACTTTGTCTAGCTCACTACAAAAATTAATAACTATAACTTAGACTATCCTTGATATGGATAGCAAACAATTATTATATTTTCTAACAACTTTCAGTTTGGTTTCCTTCATGGAAAGTTGAAGGGGGTTATGGACATAGCATTTTTTGTATAATACAAATATAGATAGTAGATTACAAAACAAATATTGTTTAAAATGACACTTTAGGTTTTTGTTTTTTAACATTGAAAAAAAATGGATAAAGTTGGGGATAGAAATTAAAAATAGATATTTGAGACAAAAATGAAAATAATTGAAAAAACAACAATTAAAAAAGAAAATATTGATACATTATAGATAAAATTCAATATGTCAAAAAACTACGTCAATAAAAAAGGGTGCTACAAATAGTACCACTATTTAAAATGAGGGTAAAAATAGCCACTAAAAGCAACCTCGAGAAAAATGAGAACTTTAAAAGGTTCTCACCAAGTTCATAATTACATTATGCTTATAAGCAATTCATTTTAACATTGGAGGATATTCATATTCACACGATGATATAAAGTTCAAATGGTCAAATTTTGCTTACAAATAATGGATATATATAATTATATTACATTGTACATGAGACCATGAGTCATGTGGGACAACAAAAAAATGGCTACAACTTGTATGACATGTAATGTAAATGCTAGGAAATAACAAATGAGAACAAAAAAATGCATTTAACCATCGATGGTTACATCAAATGATATAAAATGATAATGAAAATGTGAAAGAAATCATGATGACCAATACTTAGTTACAATAAAAGTTTAAGAATAGACCATAAGAGAGACAAGAAAACAAACTAGTGGAAAGGGCTTATTGCCTTTCTATTATATGTTGTATTGATCTCAAAATCTGAATTTATATTACATTAATGATCATTCTAGATCTTCTAGATCTAGATCACACTCATAACTCATTAATGGATCATCATGACACCTCGAAAAAATAAGAATTACAAGTGTATTATTGGACTTTGTGATTGTCTATGGACTTATAGTCTAACACCCTGCCCCCAATGATAAGTCTGAATAATTGAACAATACATGTACTAATAATTTTTTTCATTTTGAATCTGAAGCTGATGAACTGAGTTTCGATAAAAGATGCCTAAAAAACCGCCAATATCAAAATATATGGAAGTGATTAGCTACTATGGTTGAACATATCCATTGAAATGATTGTTGAAGAGACCAGTTATCATGCTGGAATTCTCCATTGTTGACTGAATGTTGATTGATTTTCCTTATTTTAATCTCAATAGTTGATTCTTGAAAGGATCAAAGCTGGGGCTTTCAATTCTTTAGATGGTGGTTTTTCTGGTTGACCATTGACCATCTTCCATGGAAAATGGTGGTTTATGGTTTACCACTAACTAGATTTCTTTGAATAATGTGGTGGTTTCTAGATGAACACTAGCCAATCTTCTTTGAATTAGGTGGTGGTTTTTGGAAGACCACTAACCATACAACTTTGATTTGAATAATGTGGTGGTTTATGGGTTATCATTAACCATCTTAGATTCATCAATTTACTTCCCCACTAAAGGTGCATGAGAGCTATTCTTGTGCTCCTCCCCTTAACCCCTTAAGGTGTGGAGAGTACCATCATTTTTTGTTTTCCTGACATGACTAGTTGAAAACTTGTTGGTTTGTTCATTTCTTTAGGAAAATTTACCTTTACCTCTGTTTTGACTGGGCAATAAAAATAATGTAGTTTCTTCACTACTTGATTCCATCTACAATATTTTATCCATCCATAATTGGTTGTCTTTTTTCTTTTTCTTTTTTTAACTGGAACGGTTAATATATTTATAGATCAACGGTTGGGCTGTAGCCTAATCAACCGACATTACAAGGAGACTTAAGTTCATTGTACCTTTCTATTCCTATCAATTTCCTTCTAAATTTTGAGACTTCAAGGTACATCGCATCGGCGATTTAAGATTACAAAGGGGCGCCTTAAGACACAAAAGGGAGCGATTATTGATCCCCGAGCAATCACATTGGAGGAGAGTTGTCGGCGGTATCGGGACAAAGACCAAGTCTATTAGTAGTGCGATTGGCCCACGAAAGTTAAGGCCCCTAAATACTTGTCGAGCTTTTAATATTGGATGTATATAAATAACACATAAAGCCTTCTGTCAGCGCTGAATCCTTATAAACCATTATGATGAGAATGTCCGCAAAACAATCCTTCCGCCTTAGTACGATCTTGGCACACATTCCAAGGTTCCACCTTTATCGCTATCAGGAATCGGCACATCTGCGGATCTCTTTACAACACTCCTCCTCCGCGACCGATATGTGATTGAGCTGTCGGACTTCAAACTTTTTAGGCTTACACACATAACCACTTTGGGTCTGCACTCATCGGCCCTTCGCAAAGGCTCATGGCTCTACCGAATCCCAACCCCGATTAGCTAACTTGCATATTGAACCTCTGTCATTGATCTACTTTGGTTAGATTCGACAGTTCTCTTATGTTTCGAACTTCAAATTTTTTAGGCTCGTGCACATAACCACATCGGGTTCGCACCCATCAGCCCATTGCAAAAGGTCTTGACTCTACCAAACCCTGATCCCCAATCTGCCAACTTGCATGATGAATCTCCGACGGTTCTCATATGTTTCGGGTTGATAACACACCCGTGGGTTAACCGCCCAATAAAGCGGTTTCCCAACCCTCCACCGCTACTACGTGTCCTCCAATTAGTGGAATCAGATCCAAGCTCACGATACCACTTACCACTACTAATGTCGCCCGAAAAACCACTCAAGGATAGAAAACCACCTTTTTGCTGCGTTAACTTCTGCACTCTTTCACGAGCGATGACCCTTGATCTGCTCCATTGAACAGTTCTGATAGTTCTATTAGGTTCATCTGTTGCTAGATTTGGATCGTTGATTGCTAAGATCCAATGGTTGCTCGAGGCATATTTTTCTTGGTGCATCACTTTGTGCTATGGGATGGAAGTCCACACGGGCTCATCTGAGTTTTTTTTAGAAACCCCTAAGTCAAACAACATCCCTCGTTGGCTTTGGTGTCTGCCTCCTTATTTGAGGTGCAGAGGATGTGAAAGAAGGAGGAAGAGGTAAAGAAACCCAACAAGCCCCGCAACCTTTGGAGAGTGTTGTTGAGTGCCGGATTGCTTAGGTGCTCTTCTAAGTTTATTGTCTTTATCAAGAGCTTTGAGTCCCTGAAGACCTAAAGAGCTATGTGGCCATGCTCCTGAGCAATCTGGTAGCCTTTAAGAAGCCCGAGAATTTAAGCCTGATTATTTGTGCTCTGTCCTAGACCCCAACTGTAGCTATCTATACGGGAGCAGTCCTGAGAGTAGACCACTCCACCTGCACCAAAGATCCCTGGATTGCCTTTGGAGGCACCATTGAAGAAAATTGTTACCTTTCCCTGCTTGCTCCACCAGGTTTGGAAATATGCATTTGGTGTTCTGATGCGCCAAGTAGGATTGAATGTGGGGTGAGTAGGTACTTCCTTGCTGACCTGAGTGAGAAGGGTACCCAACTAGCTTCGTTCTTCAGTTATGAGGGTATCATCTAACTTGCTAGGGTATTTCCCTACAGCTTCTATCAAGGATGCCTTAGCTTTGGCTACCACAGACAAGGGAGAGGACGATACATTGTTTAATATCCAATTATTTCAGGCAAGCCAGAGCTTCTAGCAAATGAACTTGGGAATGGAGTTCCAGATCTGATTCCACAGAGAATGTGCGCTAAGAGTCATAGGGTACCTAGCAGTCCAGGTGGAGAAAAGTTCCACAACTGTGCACTGGAGAGGGGCTGGTGCATTAATACCATGAAGGATGAGAGGCCATACCGATTGTGCAAAGGCATAGATTACAAAGTGGTGATCTACATTTTCGGATTCCGATCTACACAAAATGCACCAGTGCAGTTCTATAATGCCTTTGTGGGCAAGATTTTCACCTGTCAGCACTTTCTTATGGATAAGTAACCAAGTGAAAAAATTCACCTTGGGTATACCATATGTGTCCCATGTGCGCTGCTAAATGGAAGGGTTGAGAACTTGATTTTGTGTGGGTTGAAAGGTTGCAAAGCCAAGCGCAGAGGTGTAGACCCTTGTCTTCCCCTATCTCCAGAGATTTGAAGTATGTAGGTTAACTGGTGTCGAGCCCTTCAGCTTATCCAAGAGAAGGTTCTTTTGGTGAAGTAAATGTGTTGGCAGGTTGTGCAAGACCCAGTCTTCCCAGTTCCCTTGGCTGTCCCAAGCACAAATTTCGGCTAGATTGTCCAATCCGTGCTGGGAGAGCTAGTCCTGAAGATCAGCTAACTCCACTGTGTTCAAGGGGGAATTGCCCATGGTTTTATCTTGCCATATCATCATATTTGCTCCATTTCCAGGCACCCTGTAAAGATGGTTTTGGAAGGTGGAAAGCCCTTTTCCGTAGAGGTTCCAAAGGGACGTGCCTTTGGGAACTTTGTTCGCTTGGAGGTTTCTCAATGAGACTCCTTTGAAGTATTTATTCCGAAGGAGTTGGCTGACTTGGTGTTGTTTATTAGAATAGAGTTGCCAAAGGATTTTCCACCTAAGGCAATGTTGGCTAGGCTAGGGTCTCTAATCTGAAGACCTCCTTCCAACTTTGGCCTTTTCACTTTGTCCAAACTTACTAAGTGAAATTTCTTCTCATTTCCTTTGCCTCCCTACCATAGGAAGTTTCTGAGCAGTTGTGAAATTTGGTTTATGATTGTCTTTGGTGCCAGGATGAAGGAGGCCTGATAGATAGGGAGAGAGGAAAGGACAGACTTTATGAGGATTAGCTTGCTAGAGTAGTTAAGCCACTGCCCACCCCAAGCAGCTATCTTGGTTTTCATCTTGTTGATGGCTTCAGTCTAGAGTGAGGCTCGGTTTGCCCCCAGAGTTAAAGGTAGTCCCAGGTATTGAATTTTGTCCTATGAGGCATAGCCTAGAAAGTCCATAATTCTAGCAATTCGGAGTGTGGTTTTCTTCTCTATGTTCCAACTGTACTCTGCACTTTTTCTTTTATTAATAAGCGCTCCTGAAATGATACCGAAGCTATGTAGGGTCCCATTGAATTCCTTTTCTATTCGAGTGGAATATCCTCCCAACAAAAGAGAATCATCTACGAACAAGGCATGGTTGATTGGTTTTAATCCAGTCGTCGATCGTATGCTAGGGAGAGTACCTTTATTTATTTTCGCTATCAGTTTCCTGCTCAAGGTATCTGCCATTATTATGTACAGAAAGGGAGATAGCAGGCATCCTTGCCTTATCCCCCTTGAAGCTTGGAAATAAGAGGTAGGTCGGCCATTGACCAGCGAGGCGATCCATGGTTTGTCAGTGTAGGCCTTGATCAGGTTCACAAAAGCTGGGCCAAATCCAAAGGAAAGTAGAACTTTGTAAAGGAATGAAAGTTTTACCCGATCAAAGGCATTGGTCATATCCAACTTGATCAACATCCCTTGCTCCTTCCTCTGATGATTGGAATGCATGGATTCTTGAACAAGTATCACATTATCTAAATTATGTCTTCCTGCTACGAACCCTCCTTGACTGAGAGAAATGAGCTTAGATAACAAAGGTTTAATTCTGTTTGTGAGCAATTTAGCAAGAATTTTGTAAGAGACATTACATAATGAAATGGGTCTAAATCTGTCAAGGTAGATGGATTCACTTCTTTGGGTATTAGGGCGAGAAAGGTGGATTTGGTATTGCCTCCCACTTTAGCCTTAGGCCTGGGGCTTTGTCAGGCTCCATGTCCCAAATTACATTAATAATTTCCTCCTCAGTGATATGATGATTGTCCAACCAGCTCTGTAGAAGTGTGCCAAGAAACCATCTGGGCTTGGGGCTTTGTCAGGTTCCATGTCCCAAATTACATTACTAATTTCTTCCTCAACAAAGGGCTTCATAAGGTTTGAGTTATTCTCCTCGTTGACCAAGGAAGGGATCTGCGAGAGGAAGTCATTGGAAATCGCTTCGTCTCCTGTTCCATCCTCTATGTATAACCACTAAAATTGAGTTTCAACGGCTTCTTTAACTTTTGCAAAACCTTTGGTGATTGTCCCATCTGCCAAGGTGATTTCTGAGATGTGGTTTTGGGAGAGGCATGCTTTGAACTGCCTGTGGAATAAGGCTATGTTTCGGTCACTTGCATTCAACCATAGGCTTCTGGACTTGCCTCCAAGATTCTTCTTCTTTTCTGAAATAGCTTAAAGAAGCAAGTTGGGCTACTTGTTCTTTCTCCAATTCATGTGTGGTTACATATTTGTCCTCCATCTCCAACTGGAAATCTACTAATTGTTGGACAATTTCTTTTCTATGTGTGGTGAAGGTGTTGAGAGGCATTTTGACCCACTCTTTCAGAGCATCTTTGGTTGTTTTTATTTTTTTTCCAAAACATAACTGGGTGACCCGATGACCATGATAGACCAGGCCTTGTCAACGACTTCCATAAAACCTTCTTGCTCGATCCAAAAAGGGCTGAAGCAAAACGGTATAGGCACCAAGTTTTCTTCCTCGTCCAGTTGTAAGAGGATGGGTCTATGGTCTGAAGTGAGCTTTGGTAGGATTATCATTGATACTATTCTCTTATCCATCAAAAGAGTGCTCTGCACTAGGAATCTGTCAAGCCTGGCTGAGATGTGAGTTGGCCCTGTTCTGTTGTTGGTCCAAGTGTATCTCCCCTTTTTGGGTTTAAGATCAAGAATATCCCACTACTGAATTATGTCCTCCACAAGGGGTAGCAATGGATCTCTGTTATTTTTACCCCTTCTTTTTTCTTTTGGGTCAAGAATGATGTTAAAATCTCCTGCTATTACAATGTTCATGGGAGAATAACATTTTACAAAATCTATAATGGTTTGCTAACACTCTTTTTTCTCCAGGTAGAGAACAGGAACATAAATATTAAACAGGGTGAGAGTGAGCTTACTTGCTTTATGTCGAAGTTTGGTGTAAATCCAATGTTGAGTCTCGAAGGAATTCTCCAGCTGGAACAGTTCCTCCATCTAGACTATGGCAAGTCCTCCTAAGGTTCCCCTTACACTTACGACCATCCCAACTTTGGTCTTCCAGTTCATTCTGCTTAACTCAAGAAGGGCCTCCCCTTCTATTTTTGTCTCTTGGAGCATAAGGATCTCTGGGATTTCTATTTTCACAAGATCTTTAATAGTTGTAGCCTTCATGTGGTTCCCCAAGCCTCTACAGTTCCAAGAGACTATACGCATTATTTATTTGGGGTAGTGGAAGAGAGGCCTCCCTTTGGTGGTCGTGCTCTAGTATTCTGACTTATGGACATTTCTAGAGTGGACTGACTTCCTTGCATTTTTTTCCTCTCTGCTTCTTCCTCTCTTGCTTCCTTGAGGGATTTCCTCCCTGCCCGCTTTGAGGGCCTTTAAATTGTCTCCTCTTCCGATGAACCTGTCAATTCCAAGGGCTTCTTTCTTATCATGTCTACATAAGAGGATGGCAAATAGCCTCTTTCCGGGGAGTCATTTTGGGCCAGGGAGGCCCCTGTGTTTCCTTCCTCGATTAATGAGGGGTTTTCCTGTTGTTCTGCATCACTTTTTGTTACAGGGGTTTCTTCCTGTGTGCTGAGAGTTGTGAAGGAATTTGAGGGGAGGCCTATTCTAGGGGGTGTTGCCCCTTTCGACTATAGTTCTGTGGATGGCACACTGGTTCCCGCTTGTGCCCCTTTCCCTCTCGATTTGTTGTGTTGCTTTGATGAGGCCATTTTTTGTACCGCTGTCCATTGGTATCCTTTCATTTTCTCTGTTTCTTCTTTGATTTTCTTTTTACAGTTTCTTGCAAAGTGCCCGTATCCATGGCAATGTCTGAACTTGAAGGGTAGTTTCTCATAATCCAGTTCTTGCACATGAGACCATTCTGCCACTGTTAGTTTTATAGCTTCTAGAAGCCCTACTTCCAGATCAACCTCAACACAAATTCTAGCACAGGAGTATTGTCCCTTCCTATCTGCTTTGTCAATGTACTTTCCAAGGGAGTTTCCAATGGTTTCTAAAGTCTTCGAGCTCCAACAGTGCAAGGGTAAATGAGGGAGGCACACCCAGACAGGAACAACCGAGGGCACAACTTGGGCTGGATCAAAGTTCAGAGTCCATTTGTTCAAGTGTAGGCCCTAGGGTCCCATGAAGTATGGTCTGTTTCTAAAGATGAGGTTCCTATCTTCAATGCAGTAAAAAATGAAAACGAAATAACCCTTACAGACGAAATGGCATTTTATTCCTTCTGAGACCAGCGGTCTCCAGTTGCGTTGCACCCATGATTCGATGGCTCTTGGTGATGGCCATAACCCAATGAACTAGCAAATGCATCCTCTTTCTACAATATTCAGGGTAGCACGACAGGGTTCTTCAGCTAGAAGAGTAACGGTCGAGATTGTTTCCATCTTCTTGATGAAATTCTGCTAGGAAGCTGAAATTGGGTGCTTGATGCATTCCCCACCAGCTGTTTGAAGGCTAGGAACTCAGGGGTGAAGGAGGAAGGAGGCTTAGAGCCTCCCTCTGGAGCCATGGCTGTGAGGAGGGTTTGCAGGGGGGCGCTCGCAGAGGTAGCAGCAGCATGCACAAAAAATCACTCTCTCTTCTCAAAAAACAATGGGTTGTCTTTTTAACCTTCTTTATCTTTCAACATTTCTATGATAAGTGATTTGTTTTCCCAAAATGAAGACACGGATGGAGATCAAAACACTGACTCTTGATATGACCAACTTTTTTACAATGTTGACACTTTTTTTTAATACTATTAACTTCATCAAGAAATCATGCACTCATAAAGTAAAATGATTTGAATAAATATAGAATACAAAAGCTATCATCTTTGGTGTATCCAAATCCATGTCAATTTTTGCTGAATGATATTTATTCCCAAGGTTTGATAACCATCTTGGAAAGACCATTGTTTTATTCTTTTTCTTTTTCACAATTGCTACTATTGTTGATAATATGTTCTTGATTCATTAATTCCATTAAGTCATATGTATGACATTGGGCATCAATTACCTATATTATGTCTTGGGTATCACAAGTTACCTCAACTTTTGTTATTATTTCAATTGTATCACATGTTGCATCAAAGTTTTGAATAAGGTCCTTTGTGTCACATGTTGCATCACTTTGCTTTATTGGCTCTTTGTATCACAACTTACATCACCTATGGATGAATTCATGCGTATCACAATATACATCAATGTTTTCTATTATATTTTTTGTGTCACAAATGGAATCTATCTTCACTGTAGATGTTGCATCGATCATTTCATCAATCTGACCTTGTTTTTCTCTTAATTTAGTTTTAAGTGTTGGAAGCAATGCTTCCATGTGTCGTTGTGTATCCCTAGGTGTCTATCTAGAAGTAGTTATCTCCCTATGTGTGTGAGTTGTCTATGAGTCATAGATCCACCTTCTTCTGATCTTATCATCTAGAAGTCGGTGATCTAATTCTTATATATGTAACTACCCTATGTGATTAATAAGCATAGTGTGTGATTTGTATTTGTGCAATATCTCTACTCATCTTTCAGATTTCTAACATGGCATGAGAGCTCATTTGAGCTTGACTCTCTCGCAAGAGGGCTCAAGAAAATGGAAAGATCTTTGGGTTGATCCATAGGATTAGTATGTAGATAGTAAGAGTGGATTACTGCATTCTATTTCTTGTGTGTTTCATGTCAAATTTTTTGTGTTGTGTGGGTTTGTTGACATCAAATCACACCAGATTGAGACATTTCTCTTCTTTGGAGAATTGGGTGGCACCTTCATTCTCAACATTGTGTATCTAGAAGTGCCTTTTGTTGCGGTCTCCTCATTAGTGGACGGTTGATCCCGTGGAAGTGGAGAAGGGCTATTTGCTTGTGTGGTTAACTCAATGTCTTGTGCAATCAAAAGATGGTGGATATTGAATTCAGGATTTGAAGTGGGTTTCAAACTCATTGGAAGATCTGCAAATAGAATAGGGATTACACCCGAAATGTGGATTACCGATCCCACCTGAAGTTGGACCGCAAAAGAACAGGAAGAACAAATCATCCTTACAACATTAAAAAAAATAGAGAAATTATGAGTTGATTCTATTTGATGGAAACATTCCATGTCCATAAGGCAAGAGAAAACACACAGAGCTTCTTGGCGAGAGGCACTGCCCAATCAAGGAAAGTGTTGGCCACAATGCAAGAGACGGGCGTTACATTGGATTGATGATAGTGATTGTTTATGAGCTCCTCCACATGGGCTTCCATTTCATCCAACGACTGATAAAATTGGTGGATCTTACTCCATCTCTCGAACTCACCCGACGAGCAATCGAGTATAGCCACTAACCGAATGTTGAGGCCAGGGTTTCGATTTTGGATGAATGGATCTATGTCATGCCCCAAATGGGCGTCAATGATGATTTGATGCATTGTGTGGTCTATTTGTGGTCGTGGGGAGGCAGATTTCGTTTTTCAATTCTGGAGGGACGGGATCCATTGTCAAATACTATGAGAGACTTTGGAATTTCTATAGCCAGCACTACTTTGAACTAGATCTGCATAGATCTAATAGAAGGCATTAGTAAATGGCCCTATGTTTAGTTAATTGCAGGGTTGTCGACTTCCCTTTAAAGTGGAAACATGTAGATCGATCTGATGGATTGAATTGGAAGGCGTTAGAGGAAAGCCATCCACACAATGCACCTATCATTTAACGTGCAGAGAAATCAAATTCCATACTACAAAAATGGCTACAAGGAGTTGTGTACAAACATGTTGTGTTGTATTGAGGTAGCGTAAATGAGGCATTGACCTGTGGTGTGACCAATTGACATTCGATGAAATATTAGCTGCATGAATTACATTCTTTGAACAACTGCAAACTGCTAGACCCTGTTACTCCTGAGTCCACTGAGTCTGAGTATGAACTACGAGCTACATGGAAGGTGCATAAAGTGGAACGGATATGGAAATTGTTGGTGCAACAATCATTTCCTACTAGTTGCAATTTAATGCCATGAATTGAAATTTGGTCATGATATTTGTGATGTATGATGTGTTAATAGTTTAGTGGGTGCATTAGTGGCCAGCTAGGCCCGTTAGAGTTAGCAAACACTGATATTGTTTTCTTTGTTTATGATTGGAGCTTGGAGTTGTTTAGTTTGCTTCTATGTTATATTGGTTTAAGTTGAAAGAGCAATTAATAAATAGAAAAGCATCTTTCAAGTTGATGGTTCTCAATGTTCTTCGGTGCCGAGAGAACACATTATTGACTTTTTTATGTGACTATGTTATACGTTGATGGGTCTTGTTGTGCTTCGGGGTTCAAGAGCATCAGTTACAGGATATTTTTGTGAGTATGCAAGTGTGTATGTAAAAAAGGTCAGTTGTATGATAGACTATTGGATAAACTCAATACATAGACAACTTACCTATATAACTAGAAGTATGTATTTCAATGCATACTACTAGGATGGAAGCATGTCCATAGAGATATTCAATATCTAGGCTATTCTTCAGGGTAGTCAAGAAGCGTCAATTGTACAAAGCACATCAATGATGGCCAAAGGAAGTTATGTTTTAAGTGGAGGTCAAGTGACAACTCGAAGATATGGTGGTGAAGAAAGAGCAGTGTTTGCGAGATTCCAGAGTGGATGTGAGTGATGATGAAGACCAGTCAAACATATATCATATTGTTGTTGTAATATGAGTTTTCCATGTAAGCCTTAAGGGAGGGTGTTGGAAGTAATGCTTCCATGTGTCATTGCATGTCCCTAGGTGTCTATCTAGAAGTAGTCATTTCCCTATGTGTGTGAGTTATGAGTCATAGATCCACCTTCTTTGGATCTTATCATCTAGAAGTCGGTGATCTAAATCTTATTTATGTAACTACCTTATGTGATCAATAAACATAGTGTGTGATTTGTATTTGTGCAATCTCTCTGCTCATCTTTTAGATTTCTAACATGAAGAGAATCAAACAATTGATCCTTCATATCTATTTCCATTTGAAGATCTTTTGTAGTTTGCTTGAATTTTATATTACTTAAGGATGTTGGGTACTACCAACCATGAACCCAAACTACAATTACACTGATTGACCTACTTAACTTAGTTAACTCCGTTATTCAATTTCAGGAAGTTTTGTTTTGTTTTTTTTTTTTTTTAAATGTGTGGTTCACAGTCCCCATAGATCAGTGACCGCTATGTCCGTAGAATAATTGTACCAAGAATATCTACATGAAAGGATCACTTCTAGCCACATCAACCACGAAGCCTAATGTTGAGAGAATTGAACCCGTGACCTCTCAATAGCAGAGGTGCTTTAATGTCAGGGACTCAACCAATTTGAGCTAACTCTCAAGGCTAGTTTTAGGTAGATCTTGTTGTAGGTTTTAAACCCGTAAAAAAATTACCTGCATAAGAATTATAAAAACAAAAAATAAACAATGGTGAGAGCATAAAACATAAAACAAATATACATGGATATTTTCCCTTGGATTCCAAAACTAGGACTACCAGTTGATTTTTCATTATATTCATTTCAATGTTACAATACATATATATACATGGCAAAGCATCCATTAACCCATGATTGGAACATAATCGTAGTTCCCTTGACCGAATCTACAAAATAGCATGGAAAGAAAACCATCATGCCCAAAACCATGTGTGAAAACCACACACAAAACCATAGGTAGGTCCGCCCACCTAATATAGGGTCCAAAAAAAAATTCCCTAGGGCGCTGCCCCATGCCCCATAGAGGGGGGATAGTCATGGAAAGAATATAACACACACCCAACACTTGTCACAATAGATATTGTAATTAAAAAATACCTTAGACCCCCTTATTCCATTTCAAGGTGATCTAGGACAAAGATAAAAAAAAATTGTGACTTTATTATGGCTTTCCTTCTCAAAATTACAATGATATTCAAAAGAAAATTACAACATACTTTCTCCTTGGCAATCATTTGACAATTATTCAATTGTCTTCATGGCTCGATATGATCTACTTCACAAGCTTTTACCAACCGTTCAAACTCATAAAAATAATGAGCATACCAAAATGGATGACACTCAGTACTAACTGCAAAATTTTCATGCAAATCTTGATAACGCCAAATTGAATGGTAGGGTTATTGATGTTTCCAACACCCTATGCTTGCCAACAATTTCTCCATCATTATGCGGTTACGGGAAAACCAAATTTCCTATAACTACTTTAAAAAACATTTATACTATATCCTCAGATCCTTCCCTTTAAGATCAACCTTACTAAACTATAGTTTAAAACACAAACTACATTTCTAGATGTTCCTCATCAATATATTCATAAGTTCAATATTTTACTATAGGTAGATTATGAATTCAATCTGTTGCATGTTGATTGAATTCTATATATTCTTAGATTGAATTTTCATAGAATTCAATATAAGAACACATTTAGATTCATTTATCTAGACTTCATCAAAGCATTATCTCAACTTCATCAAAGAAAAACGTATTCTTATAGGATTGGACATCCTGAAAATGAGACCTTCATCAACTCACTGTCTCAGAGTAAATATATTTGCAAGAATTACATAGTAACCACCGAAACATCAAAGTGCTACTAGAATCGATCATTAGACTTTACCAGATATAAAATTTTGTTTCAAATAGTTACTAGACCTCCTTACTCCTTCCACCCAGTTCTCAACTTAGACATTCAACTACATGTGTAATTCAAGACATTGAACAATCAATGGTCCAACATTTTATACCATCAATTAGGCATATAAGACTCCACTCTCTTCCACATTCACAAATTCATAGCCATGCATACAATTTACTTTTGTATTCTATAACCTAATATAAATACGAGTATACATAGATTTTTTTAATTTTTTAATTTTTTATTTTCACTACGAACTGGGCAATCACCAAACAAATCTTTTACATATTTATTATCAATACTTTAAAATTGGCATAGTTCACAGTTAATCCCAAGCTTGGTGTATTCACTATGTATTCCACACTGGTATAAACGATTATATTCCAGATCAATGAATAAACCAAAACATTGTTTATGAAAACCCTAAAATCTAATACTCTGTCACCATATCATAGATCTAATTTCATTTCCCAAAGAATCAATTTCCCTTTGCAACGCCTTCTCAAATCCATACTAAAATTAGACTCCTGATAAAATAAATGCCA
This sequence comes from Pinus taeda, assembly GCA_000404065.3. NCBI lineage: Eukaryota > Viridiplantae > Streptophyta > Pinopsida > Pinales > Pinaceae > Pinus > Pinus taeda. The sequence goes on along the minus strand of APFE030217941.1, from coordinate 20,237 downwards.
ATATTCAAACCCTCTTACCTTCAACGCAACCCCATATCTACAACAGATCTTTATTCAACTGAGTTTGTTTAACTTGCACAACCGTGGTGATTTCTCATCATCATTTTGACCACGAGCTAGCACATTGGTGTCGTTCACTCTGCAATAACTCACCATACAAATTCATGCAATGAGATACACCATATTAATCGAACAACAATTCCTTTTCAAGTTTCAACGACCTCCCATTGTAATTATAGTCACCTAGTTCGATTCCTCTATTTATCTCCTCCCATAATAATCATTTCCCAGCAAATTACAAACCCCTGATTTGGAACAATTTGCCTCTATTTCCCAAAACTAAACCAAAAATTCAAATTCACGTTGAACTTGCAATATTGCTCAACATAGAGCAATATTGATCCACACCATTTTAACACAGAGAACTCGATCCCTCTCGAAATACAAAAACATCATCTCCACATTTTCATGTAATAGCAAAACCCAAGCAAATTCACCATGAGTTTGAATGGTGTCGCCAAAATTAAACATTGTCTTGATATCCTAAAAGGCAGTTTTAAACCCCTTTACAGGAATCACAAATTCATGTAGTTATTGAGTATTGGAAAATCACCCAGTTATCATACCCCATTTCTTGAACTTGAACCTTCCATAATCCACAAAAACACATTTTGAATCACTCATGGATCATTGCCATGGCTTCGCATTCAACTTAGCACTATAAAAATTTTCAAGTATCAGTTACAAATTGCAAATATTTCATGAAAGTATATCATGAAATTATCAGGCCCCTAAGGCTAAAGAAGCTTTTATACCATGCTAAGAATAGGCAATGAATGAGACACACAAACAATTGATGAAAAAGGCTTAAATCCCTTCTATTATATGTTGTATTGATCTCAAAATCTGAATTTATAATACATCAATGATCATTCTAGATCTTCTGGATCTATGTCAAATTAACAAATCATTAGTGGATCATCATGACGCCTCGACAAGATAAGAATTACAAGTATATCCTTGAACTTTGTGATTGTCTAGGGACTCATAGTATAATGTAAAAAAATATCATGAAATTAAGGGTTTGGATGTTGTGCAAGTGATAAAAAGGTTGATTCCTCTCCTTATCATTTTTTTAATGCATATTTTAACAAAGAAATTCATTAGAGGTGAGTAGGATAATTAAGATAGCTAGCTCTAGATAAGTTTAAGGAGGTTTGGTCCCATGGAAGTCTTTTCATGGCCCTTATCTTTCCTTCAAATAAAGTAAAATTGACCCTTAATCAATATAGGAGGGAGAAAGTATTTTTGTACTCATTCATAAGAATACAATTAAACATAGAACACAATCAAACTTGATGAGAAGTTGATTTGATTAGTGTCTATCCTTTGATAGAATGTCAAAGATCTCCTACTTAACTTGTGTGGATTAACCACCAAGCAAAACCTTCTTTGATTGGAAGGGTGGATTGAACAATTTGGGTAGACTTGTAGGTGTTAACTACTTTTTAAAACTCTTATTTAGCAACCCTTTTCTTTCTCACATCTATCTCTCAACCAACTTGCATTGGCCTTTGATTTTATTGGAGTGAAATACTATAGTTTTTTATGTGGCTTTTTGGACCCTTCTCTAATGTTCAAGTACATGGTGCAACGAAGAAAGAAGTTTGATTCTCTTTTACCTTTATCATTCCCACATAGCCTACACAAACTCTTCTCTTAGGATTCTTTGGGTTGCTCCCATATTCTTATTTCACACTATAGCTTGTGGGAACTTGTCCTTAATTGAGTCATCACATGTTTTTCATGTCATGGTGTGTAGAGCATCAAATAGTCTTGAATTTTGATTTCTTTTTACTTGTTTAAGTTTTCTATGTAGTATTGTTGTTTTATGTTGTTATGTGTTTTCAATTTCCCCTTGTTATACCATTTCTAAATATGGTTTTTAAGTGCTTTTTTATTTGTTGGGAAATTGTCTCCATTGTGTCCCAATCCTTAAGCCAAATTCTATGCTATAGGCCCTATGATTTCTTTTGTTTTCTCAACTCCTCTTTCAAAAAATTTTGTTGAAAATGTCTCAATATTCATCGCTTTTTCTCCTATATAAGTTTTCTAAGAACCTTTGACTCTATTTGTTACAATCTTAGTTCCCTAAGGAGTACCTCATACAAGGTGTTGTCATTCACTCTTAAACTAATTGTTATTAGTGTTTTTGTGCCCATACTAGCCGCTTCCACCTATGCTTGGGTATATTTGGTCCCAAAACTTCGTAGCAATACAAAAGAACTAGTATAATGAGGGTTTGGAAGAAGGAATGCCACATCTCCCAATTCCACATATCCACTACCTACATCTATTTTGGAGTAGAAAGATACCCATTTTCCCCTCAGAGGCTTTTCCTTGGGCAAATATCCCAACTCACTTTTTCGTAGAAATCCAATCTCAATTATTTGTAGTCTCAATTTATTTTCAATGATTCTTTGGTGAGATTAATTTGGGTTTGCATTTTCCTTTTCTTTTTGGGCAAGAACCTTTCTTCCTTGGTTTTACCCTTGTTCATGGACATCCAACCTTTGTGCAAAATGTCTCTAAAGCTTTAAGATGTGCTTGCAACTTATGTATTGTGTGATCCCCATGAAACAAGATTGTGGTTATAATTTTAACTATATGGCACGCCCCTTGAAAGATAGATGGAAATGTGCAGAAGTTCTCTAAAGCTCTAAGATGCACTTGCAACTTGTGCTCCATAAAACAAAATCTTGATTATAATCCTCACTATATGTGTGCCCACCACCTTTATGTTTATTAAAAAAAATGTAAAAAACAATGACAACCTCACTTGACAATAATATCACTATAAAAACTTTCCAATAGCCCCTCAACCATTCTAATTGTGTCTTTCATATATTCATATAACTAGCAATTTCACCAAAAGGTGAAAAGGAACGCCGAAGCCAATGCCTTGAAAACTTCGCTCCGGAGCCAAACCCGTCATTCGCATCATCGTCGTGGGGGGCACCAACAATTTTACCTACGAATTCGTTCTGAAAAACCCCGGTGAGGGAACATTCACCTTGCCTTTCCTGTCTCAAACATGAACCAATGCACAAGTGAAGAATAATTTGTACTCGTTTCTTGATCTATGCTTGGATGACAACCTATTCATCTTCTCCAACAAGGACTCCATTCTTCTGGACTACATGAACAACATTGTGGTGAACTCCCTACCCTACAAATCTTACGACTGGAAAGCTTCAGCCCAAGGCCCATCATACACTATTCTCTGGCTACTATAACTTTTGTCTCCTCCACTTCCATAAGCTATGACGTTGCCTTCAACATTGTATTCTCTGTCGCTGCCACTCTGAACTCTACCAACGTTGTCCAAGTGAACATCTATGTTTCGTATTTCTTTGGAGCGCGGATGTGAGTGTGAGCGTGGGATTTTGTTACTCGTTCAGAGGGATGGATCCCAGGTGTGTCTGGCATTCGTGCCAACATCACAATCAGACAATATTAATACAAGCAATCACCGTCCACGTATCATATTTTAATAGGATGAAAAATGACGAAATTGAAATTCATTGATTCACTGTAGTAAACAATATTTGCATATCAAAAAAATGCCTTCAACGTAATTAATAAAATGCTACCTTCTAATTTTAAAATCCATTTCTTTGAATATCTTCCACCACTTCTCTTTTCATACCATGCTAAAAACTTCTTTTAAATGAAAAGACTATGCCATAAAATTAGCTTCACTATCCCAAAGTGCTTCTTTGTCTTTTATGTTGGGAATGTGATGTAATGCTTTATTCCTTCCCATTTAAAGATTTGGTTCAAAGATGAAAGCATTTTTTTTCACATAATAAAAACTCTTCCGAGTTATAAAATATTTTTTTCATTCATCCATAAATTTGTTTTTAGCATCTGCGTGCAACGGGGACCGCACATGTTGCAGCGCAACACACATAACGCCTCCAATTTCATGGAGTATGCAGGTCAGGAATACGATCTACATATCCTACCACCACAACAAGGTAAGCGCGTTCCCAAGGCTTATCCTTACAATTGCACAATGTATGGAAAACCAACCATTTGTACTGGACTGCAATGGCTATGCTTCTCTCTTACAGGACCGGGCCAACAGGGGAGCCCTGAAAGAAGGCAAGCAAGTCCATGCCCACATGCTCATAACTGGAATCGAGCTAAATGTATTCTTATCTACATCACTTGTAAGCATGTATGCCAAATGCGGGAGCTTTGTGGATGCCAAGCTAGTTTTTGATAAAATACCTAAACCAAATGTATTCTCATGGAATGCACTGATAAGAGGGTACATTGTGCATGGCCATTGCGAGGAAGTACTTGAACTCTATCATCAAATGCAAATAACAGGCACTCAGCCAGACAATTTCACTTTCCCGTTTGTTCTCAAAGCTTGTGCTGATCTGGGGAACCTGCAGCGGGGTAAAGACATCCATGATTATATATTTGGAACTGGGTTTAAGCCGGATATTTATGTATGGAATGGGCTTCTTTCGATGTATGTTAAGTGCGGATGTATGGAGGATGCACGCCGAGTGTTTGACAAAATGTCTCGAAGAGACATCGTCTCCTGGAATACGATGATTGCAGGTTATGCCCAGAATAGAGAGTGTGATCAGGCATTGAGGCTTTTCCGTCAAATGCAGGTAGCAGGAGTATCATACAATTCAGTTACAGTTGCGAGTGTTCTTCCTGTCTGTGCGTCTGTAGCAGCTGTGAAACGGGGTAAGGAGATACACGGTTGTGTAATTAGGAATGCATTTGAGTCGGATGTATATGTGGGTAGTGCCCTCTTGGACATGTATGCTAAGTGTGCAAGTTTAGAGCATGCATTCCAAATCTTTGACAGAATGTCTAGGAGAAATGTGGTCTCATGGAATGCAATGATTTCTGGGTGTGCTCAGAATGGGCATGCAAAGGACGCCTTAATTCTTTTTAGCCAAATGCAATTAGCAGGGGTGGAACCCAACTCGAGCACCATTGTAAGCATCCTATCCGCATGTGCCAACCTTGCCGCTTTGCAACAAGGCAAGGAGATCCACCATCACCTAATAAAAAGAGGATTCGAATTGGATGTGTTTGTGGGGAGTTCCCTTATAGATATGTATGCAAAGTCCAAGTGCCTAGAGTCTGCTTGCCAAATTTTTGATAAACTGGCTGAAAAAGATGTTGTGTCATGGAATGCGCTAATGGCTGGCTATACCGAGAACGAACATGCTGCTGAGGCTTTGAAACTCTTTTGTGAATTGCAACTAGAAGGGGTGGTACCTGACTTAGTCACCATTGTAATTGCTCTATCAGCGTGTGCCAAATTAGCTGCTATACAACTGGGTAAACAGATCCATAATTATATCATCAGAAATGGATTGGATTCTGCTATATCTATAATGAATGCCCTTATAGACATGTACAACAAAAGTGGGAGTATAGAGCTTGCAGGCCGTGTTTTTGACAAAATGCCTGAAAGAGATCTGGTTTCTTGGAATGCAATGATTGTGGGATATGGAAAATATGGCTATGGTAAGGAATCTCTTGCGCATTTTTATCAGATGCAACAGGCTAAAATTAAGCCAGACAATGTCACATTCACCGGTGTTTTGAATGCATGCAGTCATGCCGGCCTAGTTGATGAAGGGTGGCAATATTTCCATTGCATGACTCAAGATTATCAAATCACACCCGTGATGGAGCACTACTCATGCATGGTTGACCTTCTTGGGCGTGCAGGTCACCTAGGGGATGCATATTACTTCATTCAAATGATGCCACTAGATCCTAGTGCTGATGTGTGGGGTGCTTTGCTAGGCGCCTGTAGAAATTATTGCAATATAGAGCTAGGAGAAAATGTGGCAGAACATCTTTTCGAGATAGAGCCTAAAAATGCCGGTAACTATGCTCTCTTATCAAATATGTATGCTGAGGCAGGCAGGTGGGGTGATGTAGCAAAGGTCAGAACAATGATGAAAGGCAGGGGCTTGATAAAAAGGCCAGGATGCAGCTGGATTGAAGTCAATACCAGGGACCACGTGTTCTTTGGAGGAGACTGATCACACCAACAATCAGAGAACATATATACCATGTTGAGAATATCCATGTAGATGAAGAATTCAGGGTATGTTTCTGATCCTTTGCAATATTAAATGGGAAGGGGTTAAGGTCTATATTTGATTGCACATGAGCTTACAAACACATGCCCTATATAAGCTGTTTAAATCACCTGTGTGAAGGGTGACATCCACAGTGCCACCACACTCATCAAATTGTTAGGTGAGAATTTTTGTGATGGATGCTCACAGTTTTCAACATTTCAGGGCTACATTATGTCATTGTGGGGATAGTTCATGAAGCTTCTTGAACAAACAACATAACAAAATACCAGAGTATTGGTGCACCTTAATGCAAGGAAACAAAGCTGACATTGGTTCTGCACGGTAATTATGTCCTGAGTTTCAAAAGGCATGTTTCACACATGGTGTGGTATGTGTTTTGCTTTCATGTGTAATAGTTATTTCATAGTTGACAAGAAGACTAAGGACCATTTTGCATAGGATGATTAACACAAGTACAAAGGATCATTCACATTGCAATCTGTTAGAGCTTCTGTTAAAGGATAAATTTGGACAAACTGCCATTATGCACAGGCTGATCAATTAGCATAAGTACAAAAGATGTTTCACACTGTAGTCCGTTAAGAGTTTCTTTTAAATGATAATTTTGGACAAATTGCAGGAAATACTGTATTCGCTTCAAGTACTGCGTGTGATACTTTAAGAATCCTATGTAAACATACCTTGTGAAATATATTTCATTTTTTATTTTTTATGCAACTTCAAACTTGTGAGTAAAATCTTCTAAATACTGGACAATGTGATTTGACATCTATATGACTGTTTTTAGGTTGAAAGGAATTTTTGGGGTTTGATGGGTTATCTCTAACATGGGTACACGGAATGCTTGAATATATTTTAGTGCATGAGTAATTCTGACTTTCATATCTTTCTGAATGGTTATTCAACATTTTATATATTCAGGACTGTGTATTCTTATCCAGTATGCCTATTCTACTTATTAATTTGAAAGGAAATATATAAAAAGTGTTAAATTGGAAATGTATTTTTAATCCAAACTTGCGTAGGATTTTTTGCTGTCCTACTTTCTTTAATCCTGGTTCAGTCTGCTACTTAACACTGAAATGGACCACTAATACACTATGTTTTTTGGTGTTGCAGGAGTTCTAGTAATTGACTGCCAAGTGCCATGGTTTTCTTGCAACAATATTTTACCTAGCCCCAATTTGTAATCTATTCGGTACAACTATGAACTATGTTATGCTATGGAAGATTTTGAAGGCAATTTTCACTTTTCAAAGGTGCTACAAAAATGTATGTTCTGCCATGCGTTTGACCCATAGTTGCGGGGGAGCGTGCCCCCCCCCCCTCGAACCCGCTCTCGAATCGCGCTCCGGGCGAGAGCAGCTCCGGAGCGGGCTCCCAAAAATAATTTGCGCTCCCTGCCATTTTCGGGAGCACTGTAGGGAGCGGTCGCTCCGTCGCTCCCGGAGCGAAATTTTAAGTCCGGGAGAAATCGGGGAGCGATCACTCCTGGGCATTAAAAAACTGCTCCGGGAGCGTTTCGGGCGGCGCCCGGAGCGATCCGGCAGAAAAAAAATAATTTCGCGGACCTAAAAAAAATTAAATTTAAAAAAAAAAAATTGTTTTAAAAGCCCAATGGGCCTAAAAAAACTTCATTATCACTTCATTGAGTTGAGTTTGTTGGAGAGCAAGAGCAAAGGAGCAAGGAGAGCGAGGAGCAAGCCTGCAGAGGTAAGTAACTTGGTAATTTAGTTAGGTAGTAATTTAGTTAATTTAATTTAGTCTATTTAGTTTAAAAATCATGAATTTAAATTAAATTAATTAATCCCAATAAATTAAATTAATTTGCAGATTCAAAACCCTACAAACATCAAACACCATGGACCTAGCGATATTTCTTGGCATTCTCCTCTTCTTGGTCCCTTTTATGGTTATTATGGTGCTGGAGAGTAGAAAACAGAGGGGCCAAACTGAAGAGAGGGATGAAGACGCTGGAGAAAGTCGAATTGATGAAAACCCCGATGAGGAGGAGCTGGAGGAGGGTGAACATGACCCTCAAAAAACTAAACAAGACCAAACCCCATTGTGGAAATATGTTAACAGGGCTGAAACAGGGAGAGGGGGTGGAGCCACTAAATTTCATTGCCCCAATTGCAACAATGATTACACAGGTTCATACACCCGTGCCAGAAAACACCTCTGCGGGAAAAGGCCATGGGATGGAGACAAACAAATAGGAAACAAAACTTGTCCAGCGGCGGATAGAGCCAAATACATAAGGGAAGAGGAGGAAGCCCAATACAAATCAAAAAAATCAAGGGGTTTCTTTGAACCAAGCTCACAATCACAAAGAACTCCTTTAGCATCCTCCCAAGGCAGTGGATATGCAGGGCCATCATCTTTGAGGCGTAGAACCATATCAGAGTTCCTTGATGAGGGGTGTAGGAATGATGTGGATTCAAAGGTTTACAGGTTTCTCTATGCATGTGGGATACCATTCAATGTTCTTCGGTCACCTTATTGGCACGAAATGGTTTCTGCCATAAATGATGCCCCTAAAGGATATAAGAGCCCTGGGTATGACAAGGCAAGAACTGTTGGACTTGATCATGAAAAAGCAGAAATATCACTTTCTTTGAATAGAATGACAAGTTCTTGGACTGACCATGGGGTGTCCATTGTATCTGATGGATGGACAAATGTAAAAGGCAAGCCATTGATAAGTGTTCTTGCTGTGTCTGTTAGTGGTGCCATCTTTCTAATTGCACATGATTACTCAGACAAGTTCAGGACCGCCATCAACATTGCAAAAGCATTACTTGAAACAATTGACTGTATTGGGCCATACAATGTCATCCAAGTCATCACTGATAATGCTGCTAATTGTAAGGCAGCGGGAGCAATTATTGAGGATAAATACCCCAACATATTTTGGTCTGATTGTTTGGTTCACACATGGAACCTTCTGATGCATGATATTGTTAAGAACAAAAATGCACAATACAAATGGATTGGTGATTTGTACAAAAAAGGCAAACAAATGATAAAATTTATTACAAATCATAGCAATACCCATGGCAATTTCCACAGTCACTCGAGATTGGAGTCGTTGAAGATTGCGAAGACCAGATTTGGTAGCAATTAGCTCACCTTTAGGCGCCTTTTGAAGGTAAGAGAGTCATTGGCTAGCATGGTATCAAGTCCATATTGGTAGGTATTAAAGGAAAGGGCTACAAATGCAGCTAACAGGCGAGGTTTTGAACTGGTGGAGGAGGTCGCTCTTGATGGTCAGTTTTGGACAAGTGTGAAGCATGTATTGGATTTCACCAAGCCCATTTATCACATGATTCGGTTTGCAGATACAAACAAACCAATGATTGGCGAGGTGTATGAGCAGATGGATACCATGTTGGGGCAAATAAAAAATATTGTTCATAACAGAGATCCCGACTTGTACAAACTGATTCATGATTTTGTGTGTGAACGGTGGAATAAACTTAATCTTCCACTACATTGCTTGGCGTATATCCTTACGCCAAAATACTACTCTACATCTTGGTTGGGCCAACCTGCACCAGGGCGTGGGATTAGGACCAAACCCCATTTAGATCCAGAGGTAACTAGTGGATATTTGCAAGCATTGGAAAAGTTGATACCTGACAGGGAGGAATGTGCAGTTGTGCGCCTTGAAATAGGCAAATACTTCAATGGCACTGGTTTGTTCGGTAACTTCCATGCAATGGATGACATAGATAGATTTGATTCTCTCACATGGTGGGAAACATATGGCGGCCATGGACCTTTGACAAAATTGGCAAAAAAAGTTCTTTCACAGGTTGTAAATACTTCTTCTGCAGAGAGGTGTTGGAGCACCTACAGCTACATACATAATGTGAAAAGAAACAGACTCAATGAAAACCGAGTAGAAAGCTTGGTTTATGTGCACTACAACTTGAGGTTGTTGAGTCATTACTGTGAGCAGGCTTATGAGGATCCCACATTTAAAATTTGGGACAAGCACCCAGAGGATGACAATTTGGAGGATGACATTGTACATCTTGAAGAACTGGAAGAGGAACTTATAAGGGATGAAGATGAAGCAGTTGCAGCAGCCATGCCACCTCCACCTCCACCATCTACTAGTAGCAGCGCTCGAGCTCCGAGTCCGAGTCTTGTTCCTTTGCTGTCGCCACCTCCATCTACACCCTCACGTGGAGGTTCTAGTTCTGGTCGTCGGTCTGTGCAGGAGACTCCTAGAAGACCACCACGACCTGCTTATACTCCTGGAGACTCTCGTGGCAAGGGCCACATGTAGATTTATCATTTATAGTTTACTTGTCTTTTTTAGTTTCTATTGGACTTTAGTTTTCATAATTGTTGAGTTTTGAGTCCTTGACTCTTTCATATCATAATGATATTTTTTGTAAACAATATATCACTGTGACAATGAAAATTTGAAGTTTGAAGTTGGGCCTTGGCAATTATAATTTATAACTCATTGGTAATGATTGTGAATTATGAATATGATGCTTCGTGAAAGACTAAAGTTGTTTCATTTCATTTCATTATTCATGTTTCATTTTATAACATTTCATTTCATGTTAACAGTTAGAAGTTAGGACTTAGAAATATCTAAGATATTGCTTCTTGTAATGGTTAAACTTAGCTTACAAGTACAACTTTGGTGATCAATGATGATAAATGTTATATATTGAATTTTCAATTTTGAAAGCTTGAAGTTGAAACTTTAAGATTCAATTTGATGAATCATGATTCACGAAACTCAATATGTTGCAGTTGTAATATGTATTTTACTAACTTGTGGACATGGTTGATGACAATTATAATTTCTAGATGATTGATGTGATATGGTTCAATGATCAATCTATGTTTTTTTATGTTTTGTTATGTCTAATTCATCATTCTACATGTTTTTGTTGACATATATGTATCAAAAATTAAAAAATATAAAAAATATATATATTTTTAAAAAATCGCTTCGGGATTCACTCCCAAACCGGGAGCTTTTAAAAATTGTCGCTCCCGCTCCCCGCTTCCGCTCCCGCTCCCAAGTAACATAGGTACAGACCTAGCCCACTCTTTCCGCTGAATCACCCCCCCCCAACCAATCCATGCCTAAAAGTGTCCATGATAAGTAAGAAAAATTACTCAACTACACCAATAAAAGGTCATACCTTGAAGGTCGGGAGGCCCACCTTCAAACATACGATCATAACAAATGGGTAAGGGACCACATCGCTGGCTCAGGTGGCGGAGATAGTAGCACATCAAACTATCTGGTGGCTACAAGGGGCTATTGGTTGCCGATTGAGAGCCATCTAGGAGAAAATTTTCTCCTATGGATACTACCCACAGGTGGTGGGTAACAAGACCAATGTGACAAAAACCCTTGCCTAATCATCCCTGACATTAGAAGTTTCATCAATTATTACAAGTTTGTCCTCAAGAACGTTTTTGAGAATGCCATAAAGAGAATGGACTAAGATAAAAGTCTTTGAGACAATCCTTTAAAGCATAACAGACAAAGTCATCCCTCTAAGCACTAAAAGCCAAAAGAATCAAGATCCCTCACAGAAATTTAGTAATCAATCATGGTTACAAGTTTTGAGAAAAGTGCAACAACAAGTGGTTCTTGTCCAAACATCCCCATTCCTCAAAGACAAATCTAATCGCTATGTAGTCGAAGTCAAAGTAGGAGGGCAATGCCTAATGACTTTCTTGGCAAAAAATGCTTCCATTTTAGTATTAATACAAACATTATGTATATATAGCACATATTTTACAAAAATGGAGGTCCAAAAGCATATTTGCAATGTCTTGGTTGGATGCAGGTCATTTATCTTTTTTGAAACAAAAAAGAAATTTTAAAACAAATCCATGGTCCAAGGAAGTCTGTCAACTAGAAGGGTTGCCTTCCAAGGCATAGTGATAGGAGAAAATGGCCTAAAAAAGATGAGATCCTTTACAAGAACACATAGTGAATCAAAGAAACTAGAATAGACATCTAGAGTTTCAAAACAATTGCTAAAGGGCCATTTGCGATGGAGGATGCCTAAGGGTTATGTTACCTCCTAGGTTTTCACTTGGTGTAGAAGTCCCTAGACACAAGTTGTGGAACCCCAAAGAGAAACTTAGACAAGCTACCTACTATTGCCTCAATAACATTCCCTTTCTCTCTTTAGGCTACATAGGCTCTAGTCAAGGGTGGAGTCCCTAAGATACACTAAGCTCAAGATGTTGTAGAAATAAAAGGAAAAGGAGCTTAGGTCTAGATTTGATCTAGGGTTTTAAGCTAACACTTTTAATTTTAGATTTAAGATCGAATTTTAATAGCAGTTTTGAGAAGTATATGACAACAATATAACAAGGCTGAAGTTAAGAAATCAAACAAGTTTTACACTATAATTCAGAGATTTTCTTGCACAATCAACAAGTCAAATTTAAGATATGTATTTAATGTTCAAATGACTTGGAAATGCAATTTGTTCAAGGGTTTAGCCACTGTAATTTACATTAGCTAAAACAGAAAATAAAGATCAATTTTTTTGTGTTTTTTGGGTTGGTTGAAAGGGAAGGAAAATGCCTTAGTTTATTTTGGGCTACGGGGTCAAGCATGCAACTTCAAAGGGCAACTGTATGAAAGATTTAGGAGTTGGTTAGGGCTGTAAAATACAAGCCAAAGAGAACCCTAAATTTGATAAAACAAAATATCAGAAGTTGAGGAACGAAAGGGACTCGTCACTCAATAGGGAGATCTACTTCAAAATTGATCCAAGGATAGCTTTCCCTAAAGGTTAAAACTATGCATTCACTCTCAAGACATCTAGAGCATGAGTTTTTCTCTTTAAAGCAGAGTAACAAAGAATTTTTAAGAATACCTCTTCCAATGTAGCAAGGGTGCTCTTCTATGGCTCCTTATGTTGACTTTGACAATCCAAACTTGCAATACAAGCTCCCATTATGCACCAAGAACATCCGCCACACCTTTAACAAGGTAGCATATCCAATCCACAATAGCTTAGACAAGAACAAGAGATTTTGTTTCAAATCTTTTAGAACACATTCAATGAGCTTCACAACAAGAGGAGCTTCTTATTTATAGAATAATAAAACAACTCTATCAATAAAATTATAAAACAAGAATAGATCCATAACTAACCCAGGATCTATGAACAAAAAGTAATATCCTTTGACTAACTTGGTAAGACAAGTCAACAAAATGATACTTTATGGTGTACTAATGCCATATGTACAATATCAACATAACAGATGGCCCAAGAGAGTGGATGCCCACCTCAAAATGGTGCAATTGATGACATCAAGTTGTAGAAGATATCCTCCTCAAGTAAGTCAATCCACCAAGATGCAACAAACATGCAAAAAATAGCTCCAAGGACTAGCCTCTAGCCTCAAAGAAAAACCACACGTGGGGCTCCATGCCAAGAAAAAAGGGGCATCCCCTCAAAACCCTCCAACGTAGCCTCAAACCAAGTGAAAAATGGTAGAAAGATGGCACTTGTGGAATCTTGAGCATGTATCTCAATCAAAAATCCAAGTAGAGATGAATTGACTCCTCAACAACAACATGTGTTAGTTCAACAACTAGACGTCTTTTCAAATGCTACAATGCCCAAGGAGTGGAAAGCCCCTCAAAGTGATGAGTCATGCCTCCAAATATGTGTCACTAGGTAGTGAACACCATGTGCCATACTCTAAAAGCTCAAAGACTCTTTTACTTTTTATCCCCTTCCTAAGTTGACCATGGTGTGGACATCAGTAACCTTACATGTGAAAGCCCCAAGACAAGATGCATTTCCTAGGACTCTAAGTTAGGCGTAGGTGATGTGATGAATGTGGTATTAGGGGAAAGGTGTTTTCATGAGTTGACCCTCATAGTCACACATAAGAGGAATGAGGAGGTCTCCCCCTTAGCTTTCAAGAGCTAGGTGTTATCATTTATTGTTCCACATGTGTGCCTTTAGAGGTAGTATTGGCATTGTTACCATTCATTGAGCCTCTTTTTCTTGCTACCCCTTTTCTCCTTTCCTCTCTTTTTTATTTGCTTAGTCCCTTCTTTTGTTTATTTGCTTTTGAGGATGGGACTTGGGGAAATTGAGCTTTATTGCAAGTTGGCATGGGTCATGCATATAATATAACTTTAGTTGCTTCTACCTTGAGCATTTTTTTTATCTCTTTTATTTTTTTATCATGCATTTTGATACATAGGATTTTCCCTTTTTAATTTTGGACCTCTTACATGGCATATGATAAGTCAATCACAAAAGGGGAAATAATAAAAATGCATGAAAATGGTGGCCAAATGATGGTATGTGAAAAATAGTTGGGGAAAGCAACATGAAACGCCTACCTAGGTCACCAATAGTGCAACTTGACTCATAAAGTGACACACTTATTTAAAGGAAAATTATGAGTCCACCATGGTACAACCTAGTAAGAGACAACAACTTAGAGTGTTATGAGCCATTTTAAAATATACTAATGATTCACTATGGGTCATGGCCCATATCCGAAGAGCACTATCATCACATGTATGACAAATAGCATAAGATATAGCACTTTCCAATACAATCTCCATCCACCATCTATCATCATAAGGGGTTAATTGAGCAAATGCTAGAAGCATCTATAGTAATCATCCATGGATGATCCATGGATCACATCTATGGAACTGTTGATTGTGATAAAAATCACAAGTGCAATGAACCTTTAAGTTACTGCTACAAGTCAAGGGATAACATCTAGCTCCAACATGGGGACATGTGCCCAAGATAGAGTGCATGAAAACCTCATGAACTCTAGAACTCCAAGTCCTGCACTCAGCATCCATTATCAAAGCCTAGTAATGCCAAACATCAAAGAGATTAATCCCACCAAAGCAAGGCAAGACAATCACCCTAGTCCACCATAAATATAGCCAAAGCAAATACAAAATACATGAAAACTACTACATGAAGTTAAAAATTGCTCTAAAACAAGACATTAGCCAAAATGTCAAAGTAATGCACGATAATAAACAACTCTTTTATTGCCCGGGCTATGTGGTTTCTAGGTTTCTAGATTTCTTATGACATGGATAAACCAAGAAAGTGGGTTTTATTCTTTTTGCATTTTTGGTTTCCTTAGGTGGATAAAGAGGGAAGAAAGAAAACTGTTCTTTTGGTTTCTACTTGCCTTCAAACATAAACATCCAGTGCAACAGAGGATATGCAGTAACCGGATTTCATTTTGGTAGCCTCCAAAATTAATCTCACTGCCTTTGCAAATAAACACTGAGTGCAGCAGGTATGCGGTGGCCGAATACATTTTGGTAGCCTATGAACATAAATACTTCAAATATTTTTTTAGATTGGATTTTATAATTCGTTATCAATACTAAGAACCACAACGCAGTAGAGGATATGGGGTAGCCAGATTTCACTATTGTAGCCTCCAAAACTAGGATCTCACTGAATTTGGCCATAAACACCAAGTGCAGCGGATATGCAATGGCTGGATTGATTTTGGAATCCTCCTAACGTAAATACTTAGTATTTTTCTTTTATCACATTCATAATTCATTATCAATAGTAAGAACCACAATGCAATATTTTTTTAGTTTAAACCCTATACAAAATAATAGTAAAAAGTGAGAAGAGGAAAAAAAAAAGAAAAAAAAACTCTTCAATGTTGTTGTTCATTGAACCACAATGCATAATTTTTTTGTTTGAATCACAACAGAAAATAGACAAAAAAAACCTCTTCAATGTTATTATCTATTGTAATATATTAACCAGCATAGATTCTTAGCTCCGACTCTCTTAAATGCTGAGAGGGATTGAATCCATTAAGGTGCAGACCTTCCCCAAGTTTTGCTCTCTTAAAAAGTTTTTCATATCCTCAGATTGATCCCTCTAAGCACATGATAAAGCCGGAGTTAATATGGATCCACACTGGTGTAATTCTTCATATGCTGTTTTTATAGACATGTCTAATGAAATATCTGGGTGCGAAAACTGTTTGAGTATATGACAGAGCTATAGCTCCAAACTGAGCAAGCATTTGTTAACCCTTCGTTTTCAAGTATTTACTAATTTTAACATTATGAAGGCCATAGAAGAAGAATTGAATTCTATGTATGGCTGCCATGCCACATTATATACCAGAGACATGACATAAGACCAACATGTAATGTTCCCCATTGCTCACAAAAGCCGAGTCCGTTTAATAATATTTGGACCGCATAATAAATATGAGTTGGATGCCATGTACATTTAACCCCATAATTATAAAAAATTTAACTACTCGCTTATCTCTCTTGTAAGCCGTTGTCTATCATGGGGGAAGTTGTCTCCATCTTCTCTAAAAAAAACTAACACTTCAGTCAAGCCTGTCTGTAGAACCGTAATAATTGAGTTCTTTAACAGTGCTCCTCTTAGAGATTTTCGGGAATTACCATAGTGGACAAACATTACCGATTGGGATTATTCCTGGCTGATAAGTTTGCATATTCTGCAGACATAATTGCATATTCAACACCCACAATTTGCAGACATTATCGCATGTTCAACACCCAAAAAGGGGGTAGGGAATTGAACACTCACAGTTGGCACCGCCAATGTTAGACCAGCGCTTGTCCCTCTCCAAAGCCGAAATATCCCCTCCTACACAAAGGTAAAACAATAAGACTTAATCAAAGAAAAAGCGTAAGTTCCCACTTGAAAAAATAACAATTAATTAGCATTGCCATTGGACCTAATAACGTACCTGTCGAATTATTTTGCAGAATGCATCAAATGGGCCATTATACTGAGAAACCAAACCACAGCTTCCACAGTTTAGGCAAACCAAAGGCTTCACAGAACCAATCCCAAAGAACAGAGCACGTTATACACAATAGAATCATTTTAACTTGCTTACCCTGTCCGACCTAACAGCTGGCGTCTTCTGGCCAACCTGAGCTTGCAATCTGGTCTGACGATGCCATGGATGCATATATTTATAAGTTAAAGTACAAGAATTATTGAGGAATTTTTCAATTCAAGGGCAAACATGGAGCTAAATTTAAAACCTTGACGACATCCAAAGGATTAAAAATAGTGGCGGAGAAAACAGCAGCTCCTGCACCAGACAGCATTCGCTCCATCATACCTATATTCTGTGCATTGGAATTAGAATTGATAGGATCTGAAGAACGAGGATCTTTCTCTGAGTCTGTCATTGCCATTGACAGATAGAATTTCAGTTTCCGAAGCTCGGATGTGGTTCGCTCCGGACCCTTAAATAACCTTTGCAACTTCGCGTCATTTGAACGGCGGACTCGATTCTGCATGGCACTACATTTAAAAAAGTCCCTGCCGTGGCGGTAGCAACACGTGCCGTTGGTGACACTGCCAGTGTCGCTCCGTCCAACGTGGAATCTGAGTATTTGTGGGAGCAAAAATTTGCAGATATTAGAGGGAAGTAGGGATCCAAAGTTTCTGTTAGTCCGCCAATTTTATCGGAATTGGAGGATGAATAATGGGGATTTTGAAATTTAAAGTATTCAAATTTTGACATTACAGGGCAGCTTGTTCTGTATTCTATTTACGTGGAAACATCTCTTTTCGAGAGAAGAAAGATTTATATATATTTAATGGAACAGATTACCCGGGGATCAATAGTTTTTAATTGCAAGGCAGATTTTACTCATTAGATAGAATTTTTTTCAACAAAAAAAAACCTACAGACTTTTGTTAAAACTAAACGCAGTTACATTTTATTTCTCTGACTTTTGTTAAAACTAAACACAGTTACATTTTATTTTTCTGACTTTTGTTAAAACTAAATGCATTTACATTTTATTTCTTTGTTCCTCCGTAAGCTCTATGATCATCATGAAATATCTCCATGGAAACTTGTCGGTCTTGCACTCTGTTTATCTTTCCTTTCTGAGAGTACCATCAGCACCATCAAACAAGTCAAACAAACACGTCTAGGACACCTAAATAGTCTTTAAAAACTGGAATTTCCATAACTAAGTAACTAAAGACACAATTCACAACTAGAATTTCCTAAAAACAAGATTCAGCACCATCAAAAACGTCTAAAGCACCATGAAAAACGTAAAATTTTGTAGTTTAACTACTGGAATTTCTATAACTTTGAAGTTTTGAAAACTGGAATTTTGAACTGAAGACAGGATTCACAACTGGAATTTCCCTTTCCCAAAGACAGGATTCGGCACCGTCAAAAACGTTCGGGATTTCAAAACACCATCAAAAACGTCAAAATCGTCTAAAACTTTGAAGTTTAAAAACTGAAATTTCACCATCAAAGCACCAGCTAAGGAAACTCCTCAAAATCGTCTAAAAATTTGAAGTTTAAAAACTGAAATTTCACCATCAAAACACCAGCTAAGGAAACTCCTCAAGAGAACTCATCTGCATCCTACTCATAATAACATTGCATCTTACTCATAATAACATTGGACTAAGTGGTCAATAATAGTTTTTCTAGACACCCCTTTAATTTCCTTTTCTTTGCGACACGTTTTTGGATGAAAAATTGGACATGGACAATCTCTTTTTGTTAGTTTTACTTGGTTATACTATTGTGTTTCACAATTGTTATGTTAAGAAGCGTATATGATTCATAAAAAATAGTATCTTTTTGTTAGTTTTACTTGGTTATACTATTGTGTTTCACAATTGTTATGTTAAGAAGCGTATATGATTCATAAAAAATAGTAGCTTTTTGAATCGCTGCTCTAGTATCTTTTTGTTAGTTTTACTTGGTTATACTATTGTGTTTCACAATTGTTATGTTAAGAAGCGTATATGATTCATAAAAAATAGTAGCTTTTTGAATTGCTGCTCTTCAAGAGTAAGGCTCATTTTGTGTTACATCCTTCTAAAGGATCATTTTATGTTATATCCTTCTAATATTTAGGTGTAGGACTTAATTTAGAGAAAAAGACTAATAGTTTGTTGAATGCATTTTAAAACTATAAACATAAATCGTATTTAAAGGTGACTTTGGTATCGTATTTAAAGGTGGCTTTGGTTATCAATAAAAAACAATTGACGAATTAAAAAAAAAAAAAATATTAACAAACAAAATCAAATCAACACAACTCAGAGAAAATTTAAATAAACAAACTATGCTCATATCATTTGTGCAACATTGCTCTCAGAGAAAATTTAAATAAACAAACTATGCTCATATCATTTGTGCAACATTGCTATCGATGTTTCCTTTTGAGGTCACTCTTTCCAACGTCGAGGTATAAGAAATTTATTATTATGAAAGTCTCTAATCAAGAACAGAAAGTCTATAGAGTTGAGGGTATATAATATATTTTAGATCTGTATCTATTACATAAGTCTTTCGTCAACACGAGCAAGTGGTAAATATTCATTTAAAAATCACTATAATCTAAAAGTGATGATCGAAGTTTCACGTGGACAGCAAATAAATTAAAACTGTGTAAGAATTATGAAATCTAAAAGTGATCATCGAAGTTTCACGTGGACAGCAAATAAATTAAAACTGTGTAAGAATTATGAAATCTAAAAATTGTGAAATATGATATGTTTCTCAATTTATATTATAAAAATCTATAATTAATCGAGTGGAAAATATTTAATGGAAAACAATATATATAAAAAAAAACGATCGGCCAACCTTGAAGTTGACAGCAAATGTACACACACGCAAACAAAATAAAAAGTATGTGCTTGGCCGTGTCGGAAAATAAATATTTTTTAAGTTTTATTTTCCTATATTTATTAAATGTGTGCTATCGTCGTGTCGGAAAATAAGTTTTTCTGGTGTTCTCTTTTCAGAATGATGATGATGTGGTTTGCAGTCATGAAGTTGATCTGTTTTAAGATTTTATTTGGATATGGTTTGTGTTTTGTCCAAATTTTAAAATTAGCAATATGATGAGAGGGTGATTTTTAATATATTGTTTTTATGGTTTAACATATTTTTTCTCATTCAACCTGAGATGTTTTATGAATGGTCTAATATCATATGTTATTATGATATTTTTGAATTTCATTCTTATTTTAATAAAGTTAATTTTTTTAAGTCAAA
>APFE030217940.1:5921-21774 GCA_000404065.3 Pinus taeda | reverse complement strand
GTTGAACTTAACTATTTCCTATGTGTCGGAATATCCTAACATCCCCCCTTAAGAACAACTTGGGATAGGATTGAAGGATTTACAAATATGACACAATAGGAGAAGGAAGGAGGCACTAGAGCCTATTATGTGAAGGGTCAGAAAGAGGTCGACATTCATAACTTTAACTTTTAAAATTATATATTCATCGACTATGAAAACATATTTCTTAATGGCTTTCTTTTATGTTGTGTAGATTCAATTGTCAAAGAACTTTAGGAGCATCACAAACAACAAACAAATGAAAGGAAAAAGTTGTGCAAGAATTGAAAGAAGTGTTATGATAATCTGAATAAATATTTGGGTTTGATAATTGATGGTATGGACCAGAAGAAAACACTTTTACCACATTTTGTTAGCACACCCAAAAATTTACACAAGGAAAATTTTATTCAGTATCACTTGGTCGGTTGTATGGTCTTCAATGGAAAAATGTTGCCAAAGGTGTACTTCACAGCTCCAAATATTGATAATGATGCAAATCTGACCATAACCATAATTCATGATGTGCTTTCTCATTGGTCTAGTAATTTTCCTGAATTTTTATATGTACAATTGGACAACACTTGCCGTGAAAACAAAAATCAGGTTGTTTTTGGATATCTAAACATGCTTACTGAATTGAGAATTTTTCAGAAGGTAAAGGTTAGTTTCCTTCTTGTTGGGCACACTCATGACCATATTTATCATATATTTACTCATTTTTTAGTCACATTGAAGAGGAAGGAAGTTGGGAGCTTTCCATCATTAATTGAATGTATTAATAAATCATACATGCCAGAGCCTACTTTTGATGCGTTGGAAGAAACTATTGACATGCGAAGGTTTTTTATGGGATCATATGGTGAGAGGAAATGCATTGAACAACTTAATGACATTAGCTTCCAACATCAATTTCATATCAAAAACATTGATGGGAAAACACTAATATGGGGCAAGAAGTATTCAACTACTACAAAATGGGCACCATCATCAAGTTTGCAATATTTGAAGTTCATTCCAGATCATCCATTATTTTCATCAAAAATATTTTTAATCAGTTGGTGAAGTCCATAATGCATGCAAACAAAATAGAGATATAAATTATTCTAATTGCCTAGAAGAAATTAAAAAATGTATTAGATATACCTATGGGTACTTTGACATTGCTGATTCAGTTTGGTGGGAGTCATTTTTCAATAATCAAAGTGATATCATTTCAACAACAACAAATGAATATATACCTTTGAAAAATCCATTTATTTGGCACAAAATGTGTCAAATGAACATGAGGAAACAAACATTTTTGAACAACAACAATCTCAAGGTATTATTAATTTTTCATAGGTAGAGGAAAGAGAGATGTATATTGATTCCAAAAGACTTGGGAACATATGGGAAAGCATAAGTTATAGTGGTCACCAATTCAACTTCACATGCTGAACCAGGAAATTATAATTCCAATGGGGTGCCTGCGTGGAGTAACTGTAGATATTAAAGGTGCAAGAGAAGTGGCTGATTTTGAATTTATTGAGGTCATCGATGATAGTAATCTATACCCAACATTTATCAGGATTGGTTGGGCCTTTGACATGAATGAAATCATTAACTTAAACAAGCGAAGCATGATATTTGAAAAGAATGAACTTCAAGTAATTGTCCCATTGGATCCAATTGAAGGTGCATGATACATAGAACTGAACCATGAATATTATGAAGATGATGACATTGAGAACATTTATAAGTTAACTCAATGAAATGGAGTTTGATCAATCCCATTGTGGATGGAAGGAACGGTTAGGATACAGATAGTTTCTGCTAATTAGATTCAAACGAAGTGTTAGAAAATTGGCAGAATTAGTTGCATGAGGTCTCTATGCTGAGATGTAACTGATTTACAAAATTGCTACGTTGTGTATCTACTAAGGTACATAAGCTACCCTATTATGATGGCTTTGGTGATGTTAATATATTTCTTGACAATTTTGAATGGGATGTACCAAAGGAACATCGATTCGAGGCCTTAGATCTAGCATTAAGAGTGACACTTGCAAGATGGTGGGGTACACACATGGATAATTTTTCTATCTGGAAGGAATATCATAGAATATTGTGATTAATATTTGGCTATGCGAACACCCGACTCAATGAAAAATACACTAGGAAGGATGATCCACGTGAACATATGGCATGATGGACTAAGGCATGGGGTAAGATACCTTAGCTTGAGTGGGTACATATCTTTATTCATACCCTAGATATTATCCCAAAGAAATGGTATTTAGAGACTGAGTTGCAACATGGGCCCACTGATTGGGATGAGAAGAAAAAAAAATTCTTGTTGACATTCAATTTAGAAGATGGGTTCGAATGCATTAATGAAGCGCTTCAGGAAATTAAAGCAGCAATCTTCCGAACACCCATCCAACCTATCACGTGGGTACAACCTGACTCGAGTACGCAGCTAGAACATGCTTTAGAATGTTACAATGGAAGAAGCTGATGAGGATCGATGGAATATTAAAATCCCTAAATCAGAGGGACAACCTGAAGTTGGTGGACCTAATGCAAAGATCCCTGATATTTCACAACCAGTGGACACAAAGTAGGTAAACATTGGTTGAAAAGCAGAACCAAAATTTGCAAACATTGGTGACTATTGGGATGAAGATACAATGGATAAGGTAGCTGAATTATTACATGAATATCAGGATTTATTTCCAACTAAGTTCTTTGACTTGAAAGGGATATTAGAAGATTTGGGGATGATGAAGATCAATTTAGAACCCGATGTGAAACCAGTTAAGCAGCGCTCATATCGGGTGAATCCAAAATACAAGGAAAAGGTACGAGAGGAACTCAATAAGATGCTTGTAGCTAGAGTAATTGAGCCTATAGAAGAATCCAAATGGGTCTCTCCTATGGTGTTCCAATAGAAGAAAATGAAGGGTGATATGAGGATTTGCGTAGATCTGTAGAAGTTGAACGATGCACATGTACATGATCCATTCCCTACGCTATTTACAGATGAATTTCTCGAGAATGTTGGTGGAAAGGAAGCTTATTCATTTATAGATGGATTCTCGGGATATCACCAAATTAATATTACATCGGAGGATAGAAGTAAGAGTACCTCCGCTACAGAATGGGGGTCGTTCCAATATAGAGTCATGCCTTTTGGACTCAAAAATGCTCCTGCAATTTTCTCAAGGGTGGTTGTCGTAGCATTCAAGGAATTCATTCATAAGCTTTTGGAAGTCTACTTCAATGATTGGACAATGTTTGTGCTGGTCAAAAAACATGTCTCTAGTCTCCACCTAATGTTGGATACATGTAGGAAGTATCAGATCTCCTTGAACTTGAAGAATTGAATTTTTTTGTGTACCTTATGGAATATTGTTAGGCCATGTTGTCTGTAAGCAAGGATTGATGGTAGACCCTGCTAAGATCACCATAATTATCAATCTAGAGCCCTCTAGGAACGTAAAGTAGCTACATATGACATTGGGTCATACTGGGTATTATAGGAAGTTTATTAAGGTATACGCGTAGATCACTGCACCCATGGAGAAGCTGTTAAAAAAGGATGCTACGTTTTTATGGGATGATGATTGTCAGAAAATCTTAGATACTCTAAAGGAGATGATGGCTATGATTCCAATCCTAGTATTCCTAGATTGGAAGAAGGAATTTCTTGTACATGTGGATGTGTCTTGCATAGCGTTGGGAGTTGTCTTAACACAACCAGAGGTAAGAGATATCGATCACCTGATTTCCTTCGCTAGCCAGAAACTATCTAAGACTGAGAAGAACTACTCAACCACAAAGCATGAAGGATTAGCCATGGTTTATGCACTACAAAAGTTAAAGCATTATCTACTAGGTGTGCACTTTAAGATGTACACAAACCATTCTCCTTTGAAGTACTTAGTCAATAATCCTGTGTTGGGGGGGGGGGGGAATCTGTAGATGGTTTCTCCTTTCCAAGAATATGATTTTGAGGTAATAGTGATGCCTGAGAGATTGAATTCTGGACCAGATCACCTTTCTCGAATAAAAAATGGCGAAGAGCCTACAAATATTGAGGAAGGATTACCTAACACACTGCTCTTTGTTAAGCATTGCAGATGAGCATTTTGCAGACATTATTCAGTTTTTATCTATTGGCATAGCTCCTGAAGGTTATATGTTGCAACAGAAGAAGGAACTAGTTGGGAGGGTTGTAGATTTTTCTGTTATTGTAGGACAATTCTATAAGATGGGGTTGGATGAAGTTCTACGTTGATATGTGCCTAAATATGAAAGACACAAGAGTCTAGCTGAAGCACATGGTGGTGTCACTGGAGGAATATGCAGGAAAGGCAATTGCGTAAAAGATCCTATGAGCAGGATTATGATCGCTGACGATATATCGTGAAGGGATGAACTTCCATTAAATCCACATGCCACATTACAAGAATTTGATAAATGGGCAATTGACTTTGTTGGACCTATTCATACACCAGAAAGAAGACGGGAGTACGTTATATTATCACTACAATGGAGAACTTAACTAGGTGGGATGAGGCACAACTTGTGTAGGATTGCACCGAAGACACTGCTACGAAGTGTATATTTGAGTTTAATCTATCAATGTTTAGATACCCAAAGATTCTTATGAGTGAATGAGGTTCCCACTTTTTGAATGAGACAATTTCATCTTTAATTGAGGAATTTTAGTTCTAGCATCAAAAGAGTACACCATATCACCCCCAGGCGAATGGCACTGTTAAAGCTTTCAAAAAGATATTGGAGAATGCCCTCATAAAGGTTTGCAATGTTAATAGGGATGATTGGGATGTGTGCATACCACCTGTTAGGGTCTAAATCTACCTTAGGCTGAGAAAGGTAGGTCTAGGGTAACATCAAACCACGCTTAACCTGGTAGCTAGCCCTACCAGGTCAGGAGAGGGCTCTCTCCTTGTCAATCACAGGAAAATATAGCAAATGAGGCTTGAGATAACTGATATAAAGATAATTTTAAGCTAGGTATATGCTCAAAGGAGTTTGATTGAATTTTAGGTTGTTTTGTTGGATCAAAAGTGAAAGGTAGTATTGGGTCTGGGGAATGGACTCAGTCTTGTAGAGATTTCTGTGGGGCGAGGTAGGAAAATGATTTAGTACCTTGAAATAATTGAAATGGAGAGTTTTAAGACTAGTGAGGAGTTGGAGAGGGTATGAAAGTATCAGGGATCCTCTTCAAATAGTGGAAAACATGAAAAGCTAAACAAACCCTAAGGTAGGGCACTACAACATCAATGATTTCCACCTTTATACTTGATTCATTTATTTAAGATGAACAGAGAGAGATAATGGCACACATAAACATATGACAACTTGAATTACAGAAGGAGAAACAATACTAAATCACCTTGCTGCAAGAATCCCACAAGATGTTGCAACCCTAGTCTATTTCCTTGCCAAACTGTAGAGATGAATGTACAATGCTGCCCAAAGCTTTCACAAGAGTCCAACCTTGACAAATGACAAAAAAAGTACTAGATATAGGCAGCAAACAGCTCATGCTAGGCTTTAGGGGTCGAATTCATGAGTTTAGGAGTTGTTTTAACAAGATCTAAACTAAGAACTGAAAAGTAGGTAGTGGAACAGCTTGCCTCTAAAACCTAGGAAACTGATTCATTCAGTTTAAAAACCACCTATACATGATGTATCTACCTCCATCAGTGAATTTTCAACATTTTTACATCAAATTTCATCAATTTACATCATGATTTTGACCATGAGAGAGAAAAAAGTCAAACTGGGAAAAACTAGGAGAAAAACATAATTTTTTGGCAAAAATAACAATTTTCCATCCTGTGCGCCGCACTACTTTCCCTGTGCGTAGTGCCTTTTTGCAACTGATTTTGGAAGCCTTTCCCTGCACCAAAATTTCTCCAAGTTGCCTTGTTGGAAAGGTCTATCTGTCTACTTTCTAGAAAAAGTGAAATGTTTAAATTTGGTGTCAATTTTCCCATCCAAAAGTTAGTTCTCCTAACACTACTTCTTGTGTGGCCAAAAAGGGGCAGAAAGGGCATTTTTGAGGTGCTTTTGACCCTTTTGGAGTCCCAAAACTTGAAAAAACTTTCTAGTAATTTCTGGGTATTCATAATTTTTCACAAGGAATCCACAAATGTAGAGTTTTCCTCCAAAGGAGGTCCCTAGCAAAAGCAAGCGCCGGGTGGTGCTAAGCACCAAGCAGAAAAACCTGTTTTCTCTTTCAAAATTTCAAAATTGTCAAAAAGTGTGCCAAATTTCTTGAAATTTGGATTGAGTGACCTACATTAAGTACTATGTTGGGCCAAGGAAGCTTTAGCCAATATTTTGAGTCTATCTTGGTCTTTCTTCCTCCTTAAAATTTTCCTCGACTTGGCTTTTAAACTCCTTATTCTCGCTTTGTAAATCTTGTTTCTTGCCAAATAATGAAAATCCATGTGCCTCAACATATTTTTCTCCTTATTTGCTTTCTTAAGCAGCTTATCCAAGTGCATATTTGTCCTCTTTAGTGAAGATTCCTGGTCAACATCAACCTCTTGCTCAAGCGATGTCAATTTGACTTTCCTCCTCTTTGTTGCTTGCCAGTTTTCCCTTATGTTTTGTAGCTCCATGATCATCTGCTTGTCCTCCAGCTGCTTGTTCCTTTGCTTAAGGTAATTGATAATCCACTTAGCCCTTTCAAGGTTAAGAGCTAAGGCATGAATGTCAGATTCTTGCTCTTTGATGATCTCTTTCAGTCTTGAGCTTTGGGGCCCAAATCAACATGATCATCCTGAATTAGAACGAAATCTCTCTCTTGACCTTTAGAAGGCCCCTTATCATGCAATGTTTGTTTACCTTTGTCTTGTACCTACTTTGCTGAAGAAGAAGGCAAAGCCCCTTTCACCCCGGGTGAAGATAGCATTTGCCTATGATTTGATGAAGGAAACAAGACCCCTTCCACCTCAAGTGGAGATAGTACTCGTTTTGTAGTTGCAAATAACCTCCTTGTCCCCTTTTCATAGGTGACATATATTGACACACTGGTTGTTTGAGTCTCATGAACTTCTTGCTGATGTGAAGGCCCTCTTGCCTCATTAAAAACTGATGGGGCCACTTGAGGACTTGTGAAAACCTCATGTAAAATGAAATCATCCCATGAAACATTCAACAAGCTCAGCTAATGCAAAACCACAATATTGATCAATGCAAAGTGATAAATGCTATTGTACTATTCATGAGGAGGTTTCCTTTGCACCAATGTGGTCATTTTCTCAATATTCCGACACATGAAGTAGGGGAGGTTCATCATCCTCACTCTAGTGAAATGCATCAATAATTTGACATGATAGGTGTATAAGCAAGAAAATCTGTGTTCATAGCTGAAGTATTTGATTATGAGCTTCATGAGTGGAGCATATGTGTCCTATAGGTATCTGAAAGGGAATGTTGAGTGATAAAAGGTGTCTTTTTAACTCCTAATTATCTTCACATTAATTGTCAACCCAGAGACGACTTTTTATTTCAAAAGTGTACTCAGTCTGAGGTGTCTATTTACTCAAGAGTAATGTTTTGTAGTATAGTGCTTAAAATCCAAAAGTAAATGAATGCTTGAAACATAATCTACTTACAATTAAAAGAAACTTAACACTCTGAAACTTAAATCATTCACTCAGAAAACTATAGCAATTTATCAGTCAAGGATGTAGTAGCAATAACTCATTCCTTGTTTAAATGATATAAATTAAATCAATCGTAAATAAGATCCCCAATCTAAAAACTTAGACAGTGGTAGTAAGTGTTCTTTATAGTTGTTGACCTCACACACAATGCTAAATAACCAATTGGAAATTGCAAAGAACTAAATCAATCATGCTACTGCAAGTTAATCGAAATGAGACAATTGTGCTAACTAGAAGAATGCTGAAAGGAAAGCTTAAATAGTTGCAGGAAGTAAATGAACAGTAGTGCTAAGCATTAGAAATGAACAGCCAAACTATTATAGCTATAATGAATAGAAAATTGTTAAATTATTGGAATGAACAACAAAGCTATTTCAATAGAAATGAACAACGATCTGTAGTGAACATCAAAGTCTGAAATGAATAGCGAGGCTTTATATTTGAAGTGAATAGCATAACAATGTAAGTTGAAAAGGATAATAATCTCTGTTATGATGGAAAATAACAACCACACAATTCAATCATAACTTGTGCAATAAAACAATTTCATAAAATACTATAACAGCATGTTGTAAAAACATGAAACTGTAAAGCAATACGATTCAAAGAAATAAGAATTAAATCAAACCATCACATGGCATAAATCATAAAGATATAATACAGCAGTAGCTTAATCCACCAGAGGTTGGGTCCTTAGCCGCCAACAGATGTTGCTGGGCTACTTCAGATAAGGCGAATGAACAACAACCTCCAAATTATATATTAATCATCAAATTGTGAAATCATTACAACAACAAAAGCCTTGAGAATTACAATGGTAATGCAACAAATCCTTTTTCCTCCTATCCTATCATGAATCATGAATCCTTAATTCTAAATCTCTAATTCTCAAATCATAATTCTGCATTCTCTTAGCCATCCTCTCCCAATACATAATACATACTCTCCTTTTATAATCATAAAGAGGAGAAATCAAATAGTAAATATGGTCTCTCATAACAATATTGGATTGTTTCTAACCAATTGATCAACAAGAAAATATATTTCCATCCATCTTTCAACAAGAGCAAGGCGAATTTGGCTTTGCATCTAAGATTTGGAAAACGTCCACACAACAAATCTGAGAGAATCATGCTCAAAGAACCCTGCGTTTCTCTCAATGCAAGCCGAATTTAGGCAAACTATTCTCACATAAAGTTAACTTGGTCCGTTCTAGACAAAACCCATGTTCTAGATTTTCCATATTCTTCTTCATTTGCCTAGAATCTCAACCACAAAATTGTCACTTCTTATTCCAGCAAATTTCTGAGTTGGGACATTTAATGACCAAATCTTCAATCTATAAATTATCTTGGAGGTTAAAAATGGTGAGGAATGTTACAATCAATTTATTAATAAACCATCATTTATAAAATCATGCATAATCATCAATTTATTAGAAATAAAGGAGAATAAATAATATTTTTCCATAAGAGCATAAATCATTATAAAATGGGTTTATATAACAAATTATAATAAATGGCATGATAAAGAAGAGTAAAAATGGATGAAATAAGTGTTAAAAAGTGGTCGTATTCACAGCCCAATAGGGAAGACCCCACTGATTTGCTTCTGATAGACAACCTTGATATAAGGCTCATAATGCTCTTTGTCCACCAGCTGTCCCTTGTTCCGTTGTTCACCCACATTCAGAATACCTGTTGCTTCATCTATACTCTGAGGTGTCAAAGTGAATATAACACCTGGAAAATTGACCTGGCCATTGTGAAGATGGAGGACAAATAATCTAGCAAGCTCACGGTGGTATTTGACTCTTTCCACCATCTCACAAAACTAGTAGCAAGACTGATGTTTGAAACAAGCTACTGCAAGAGGGCAAGCCAATAGCTTTGTAAGTGTAGGGGGTCCTCCCAGATGTGTTTTCCTCCCTTGTGAGGTTTTCTTGGTGCATGAATTTCTTGGGAGGAATCATTCACTATTTCCTCATCCTTTTCATAAGGTGAATCCGTTTCCATGTTTGCCACTATATGGTGTTTCAATGATGAGTATGAAGAGATTTTAAATGAAGAATAGTTGTTTGTTGTTTAATGAAAGGGATTGATGAGTGGGACTATGAATGAGGGGATGTGATGCTGGTTGGATGGTTTTTGGGAGTGGCAGGATTTTGGGAATGCCAATTAGGGTTTGGGAATGTGGGAATTTGTTAGGTATTAGGGTTTTGGGGATGAGAGGGGTAGGATGAATGTGAATGAAGGAGGGGTAAGGGATATGAAATGAGGGGAGTGTAGTGGAGGGACGTGAAAATTATTGGAGGGAGAAAACAACAACAATGACAATTTTTGAAAACCCTAGACAACTTTTTCAATGGACTATGCAACAAACTAGGGTTTTATCTTTCACCTATTGAAACACTATGAAAGACGATCAAAACCTTTGCAATGGCAATATGAGAGCTTCCACTTACTTGAAAGAATGAAATTTACAAGATTTGGGAGCTTTGCAAAGTCGATTTGATGAAATTTGGACTTGGAAGGCAGGTGCACCGTGCCCAAACACAAGTGCGCCATGCCTGTTAGGTTTTCAATGTGATTTCTACACTCTGTGTGCCGCGCTAACTAGGTGCGCCACGCCTCAACCTAGGTGCTCCGCGCCCAGTAAGCTTTGCAAATTTTGCTACAAATAGCCTTCCTTTGTCTAAAAATCGCGATTTTGACTTGTTCTTTTCTCTTTAACATAAGAAATGAAGCCTTCAACATGAGAAACACTTTATATACAAGGGAATTTAATTTTTCACTTACAAAAACCCACTTTTCTAGTGTTTTCTTTTCACTTTGGCTTTTAAAACTCTATTTTGGCAGTTTGACTTGTTTTTTGAAAATTGATGGACTAATGCTTTGAATCTCTTGTCTCTTTTGCAGGAGCTGAAGTGTAGGAGCTTGGCAAGGTGACCAGAGTTGCATTTCCAAACTTATTACATATAGGAAGAATAAAATTACATGAAATTTATATACATAGAAGAAAAAAAATATGTTTTTCCTCGAAACAGAATTTTGAGGAAAAATCAATCACTAAACATGTGATTATTGAAATTTTTGATGTTGAGAACTTATTTGACCTCCTCATGTGCCTGCTGACCATTATTGAGCTTTTATAAGACTTTAATGACAAACCTTAGACCTAATGAGACCTAAAAACCCTAAAAATGGCTTTTACAAATGTAAAGACAGAAAATGACTGTAAATGACTTGAATTTGTGAAAATAGTCTAGCAGGTAAAGACCATGAGGAAAAATTGATAATATGCTACTGCCATAAGATGATCCATGATCCTAATGGAATGCAGCTGATCGAATGAGACATCTAAAATGCAATGCAACAAGAGAATTTTGATCACTAATGGAGGGATGAAGATACTGACATTAACATTGGCTCCAATGGGAATGGTAGCTCCTTGGAGGTGCCAAGAACTACAGATCTCTAGAAAGTAGACAATGCCTTCTTCCATTGGGCTATGGAGTCAATAGCTCCAACAAACCAAAACCAATATCTTGACTCAAAACTGACTTAATTTCATGATTGAAAACTAACCCAAAACCGACTCAAAAAACTGACTTTCATCAATCCACACGAAGTAATAAAAAACTGACATCAAAACACTAGTTTTATAGCCTTCACTTTGGGCCCCAAACTGACTGAATGACGATAGGGCACACTTGCAATGAAGGAAATAAAATGTTATGTACAGTGACCAATTATGATAGCAGAAAATATCTCAAAGATAATACCATTTCAGCAACTGACCATTAACCGACCAACCTGGACAATCTTCTCCATTCATTTCTTTCAGCAGAAAAGCATTTTGACCCCAATATGCAACAATTTTGAATGGTCTCTTCCACAGATTCTCAAACTTTCCGTGCTTGCCTTTTTCCTCGTTTCTAGCATCCCACTTGAGCATTATGTCTTCAATCTGAAACTTATCTGAATTTTCCTTCTGGTCATAGATTTTATTGTTTCTCTCTTGCAGCCTAAAGGTATTTTGGAAAACCTCCTCTCTCATATGCTGTAAATGGTTCATTTGGTTTATCCTTCACTGAAAATAATCCTCTTCGCTGTCAGCTTCCTGCAGAGGTTTTACCACTAGGACTCCAAGAGATGTCGAGAACACCGTGTCAACACCATATACTACTTCAAACAGAGACATGCCAATTGATTTCTTCTGACTTACTCTATCCACCCATAGTGCATTAACAAGCTTCTTGTGCTAGTTCTTTTTGTTTGTTTCCAACAGCTTTTTGATGATGTTAACCAATGATTTATTTGAAGATTCCACCAATCCATTACCTTACAGATAGTATGTAGTGGAATGGCCCAAGGTAATTTGATATTTATTACAAAAATTAATCATTCTTTTAGATTTAAAAGCTGTTGCATTAACTGTAATCAGCTTGTTAGGACAACCAAAATGTGACAAAATATTATTTTCAAGAAACTGAATTATTACCGCATCTGTGGCCTGCCGAGTGGGGATGGCCTCAATCCATTTTGTAAAATAACCCATTGCTGTTAAGATCCACTTATGCAGAGTTGAAGATGTAGGGTGGATCTCTCCAATAAAATCAAGGCCTCACTACTGAAACGGAGAACTTACTTCAACCGGTTTGAGAGGTAGTGGCTGTAATTTTCTCTTTCCCTAAAAAATTTGACATTCGCAGCAGCTTGTAACAGTTTTATACACATCAGCAAAGAGGGTAGGCCAATAATGCCCCACTCTCAAAATTTTATTTGTCGTTATCTTCCAAAACAGGTGACCTCCACAGTCCCCCTTGTGAAAATCATCCATGACATGTTTTGCTTCTTCCTCAACCAAACAATTTAGCAACATACCTCTAGGATCTTTCCAATACAATTTATTATTCATAATACAAAATTTTGTAGCCTTTAATTTCAGAGTTCTACTTTTATTTTTAGCCATTCCCGGGGGCGGTGAAAGATTTTGGAGCACATATACAATATCTAAATAGCAAGGGGAAGGGATAAAAAATTTTGATACCTAAACAAGTGAGTTGTCCTCATCTTCTTCAGACATGGAAGCAATCAATTTTATGTCCAAGGCATTCAAATTAGACTCTGCCATCAATTTTTCCAAACCTTGCCCCTTGATGAGCTTTGTTGGCTTTATTTCCAAGTGATATTCTAATAAAGTTGTGATCCATTTGCCTTGTCTCCCTTCTGGATCTGTTTGTACTAAAACATCTTTGACGACTGCATTAGGAACATAGGCAAGAACATGAGAATGCAAAATATATACTTGGAAATATTTCACAGCTTTCAACAAAGCAAGAGCCTGCTTCTTAATAATATTGTACTTTGAGACCGCATCTCTTATTGTTCTGCTGAAAAAGGCAATTGGCTTCTCAAGCTGGTCCCTTTTCTGCATTAAGACTGCTACCATAGTAAGTTCTAAAGCGAATGAAAATAAAATAAAATCTTAGGAATAAACAAGGCTGATCAAAATGGGAGCGGAAGAAAGGGCCAACTTTACCAAATTGAAAGACTTGATAGCTTCTTCAGTCCACTTCACTACACTATATTTCTTCAACATGTTTGTCATTTCCCTCAAATTTTCTTCTAGATTTGGCACGAAATGATGTAAGAAATTCATCTTACCGTTGAATGTTTGGATCTCCTTTTTATTGCGAGGAAAATCAATTTTCTGCATAGCTTCTACTCGAGCAGGATCGATGCGGATGCCCTCCTTGGATATGATGTGATCAAGAAGCTCCCTAGAAGCTTAAGGCTTTCTAGTGACAAACAAGACAATTAAGAACAATCCTTCTCTAAACATGAATTTACCATACAAGAAATCAAGTGTTTAGATCCTACCTGTAGTCCAACGCTATTGTAGCAGTCCAGCCTCGTCGATCCAGATGAGCTCCTCCTTCACTTCGAAACCTGCATTCACTAAAAATCAAACGATTACATAGCACCTGAATATCTCATAAAATAAAAAATATTCAACATACAGACCAAGGAGTATATGAAACAACTCATTAATAACAAATTGTTGAGAAGAATGGACTTATTTGTATTAATAGGAAACAAAAGAAACCATTACAACCTGAGCCTTGGTGTTGTGCAAGTTCCTCCCAGGGTCCAGCAAGAGTTTTCCTTTACTTTGATAAGCTCACCCACTTCCAAATGAAACAAGAAAGGATGGGAATATCTCCTCACAAGCTTCTACAAGGAAGTCCTAATTCCAGCAGCATCTACCCTTTAGAATATTAAGCTTTCAACCTCCCCTCCTCTGGCCCAATGCCTATATTTATAATTCTCTAGAGGAAGTTAACCAGGTCCACCATCAATGGGATAAGCCCCTCTTTGGATGGGGTAGCTCCCCTCTTGATGGAATAAGTTCCTCTTTCATAGCGATACATGAACCATCTGGAGGCGCTCAATACACGTCAAACAAGCTTCTAGAATGCTCTAGAAATGACCACAAGTAACTTTTTTAAGATGAAACTCGCGCCTTTTGACCTTTACAGGAGTACGCACCCATCCCTTGGCTTACAGAGCGTACAAGTACGCAGGTACAATGAGCTTGGGATGCGTACACGGAGGCAAGGTAGAGAGAACCTGCGTACCCAGAGATAAACATGTTTTTTAATGACTTTCTCTCTTTTTTGAAGTTTGACATGGAGAGCAGAGGTATAAGGCTTGACAAGGAGGATAATATGACTATTGATGGAGCCATACTAACTGCAGATAGTCATGGTGACAAATTTCAGTGTAACAGATTGCCCCCTAAAGTGCGAAGCCTGTAATAGATTAGGGTTTTATATCATCTAGGAAGGGTGAAGTACTTTATCATTTCAAGGATTATCTTGTGGGGAGCCCAGTCAGAACCTGCAATTTTCAACACAAAATGCATGTATAAAATTATATCATCGGTGAGGTAGGCATTCCCATACTCAGATCAAAAACTTTAACTAACAGACTAACTACTACTCTGATACAGGAATGATTTCGTAGTACATCATAACCATAGACTCATGTAGACACAGTATGGACAGAGCCATCTGTTTATAATTGGTCTAAAATATAATGAGTACAAAACTCCTCGCAGCCTGGATGGTGGAAACTAGATCCAGGGTCTTCATCTCTACTTCTCGAATTGGTACGATTCTAGCCATGCGAATAAATGAGTCGATGTTCGAACATGGTAGAAACCACTTGATTACCAGTCAATGATGTAAACTGTTAACAAGCGTGAGAGAGACCACCAGTAATGTCAATGGTTCTCAAAGTACCCAGCACAATCCATGAGATGTGAATGAATGGGTCGATGTCGAACATTTCATGGAATCCTTCGATCGCAAATCAATAATGAAAACTGACGTCGAAGGCGAGAAACCTGCCATTGATGCATGCAGACTCCAAGGTATTGACGATTTCTAAGTCAAATTTCTAGATAATGTGCTGATTTCGATAGAAAGCAACCCGTCGCAGGCAAGCCTGCAACACGAAATCATAGTTCAAGTTTGAAGAAATGTTGCTGCAAGGACTGACTCAATGATGAAAAAATGGATGATAGGTATTTTGCGGTTTGAATGTTTTTCTTACAGATCTCTTGAAAACATAACGACACAATAGATGGTTTGGTGATGAATGACTCAAAGTGGACTCCCATAACCCGGCTAAAAAATGTCAATGATTTTGGTCAACTGTGAGGCAAGGGATTTCCCAACCCAGGCGAATGAATAAGTGTCGTGTTCAAGAGTGGTAGTAAGGTTTTTTCTCTGAGACAAAAGGATATCAAATAGGCTCATTCTTCTCATTTTTCCCCCACCATTTCTGGCAAGTACCTCTTTATCTTTTTCAAGCTTGAGGAGGATAACATATGCTTGTTTGTAAGCTCATCCTTCGGATGAGTCCAACTTAGTTTTTGATCCGAACCCTAAGAAGGAGTGGTCCGTTCCTGTTTGTAATAGAACAGGTCCTTTACTGTGAAATTTTAACGAGTCCAGTATAGGAGAAACTCGGCGTTTTCATATTTAGAGAGTCTGAAAAACTTAGAAGGCTCCAGATTGAACTTTTTCGTAAATTTGTGTCTCCCAAGCCCGAAAAAGTATAAAATAA
>APFE030217933.1:0-47424 GCA_000404065.3 Pinus taeda | reverse complement strand
TCCTCTAGCATTTGCATTTTATTTATAAAATAATATGGGAAAAAGGGATGAACCTATAAGTGTGAGTGAAAGGGAAAGGAGGGAAACAAACCAAAGGGAAAAATAGCTTGAAACAACACAAAGCCTAGCACAGTTTGCTCATTAACATTGCAGCCACCTAATGTCCTTTCACTTGCATGATTTGAGGTTAAAACCATAGCATGAGCGCTTACATCCATCACCAACCTCCAAGACAATGTGTAAAGAGCCTACCTTGAACAAATTTGATGACTTGGAGGAAGATTGGGCAAATGTTTTGAAGTCTGCCGCAAGACAGCTCAAAGAGTCTCGCAGGCTGCTCAAAAGGTCTCGCACCGCCCAGAAGGTCGCGCCAGTTATATTTTTGCACTGTGGAGAGGCGCTCAAAAGGTCTCGCACCGCCCAGAAGGTCACGCAGGCCTCTCAAAATGTCTCGCACATTGGCAGCTCTGTTTGAAGGCCTTCCCGGTGTCAGAATTGAGAAAAAGTGGACTTGTTGGAAAGGTCTGTGAGTCTACTTATCATTTGACCCATCAAGAAAATCATTTGGACAACCAAGCTAGGATAAAACCTGATTTTCCCAAGGTCACTTTAGAGGTATCTTTGATTCTCCTGAGGCAACGGAATTCTTGACATTTCTCTCAAACCATGCACCTGTGCAAAACGTGAAAGAGGTTTTTCTTCTTTAGCATGTTATGGACAAAAACCTCTCTCAGTTTTCCAAAATTCTTCTCTGATTGCTCTGAAACATCCTTTGAGTGAAACTTGCCCCGATGTGTGAAACAAGGAATTTTGTCGAAATGGAGCGAAATGAAGGGGATAGGGGGCTTCTAAATTCTTGGGGAAATTTTTGGGAGTAGGGAGGGATGTTAGGAAGTAGGGGAAAGTGGAATATCAGAGATTGAGTGAGGGGAAGGGTCGAAAAGGGAAAAACACAGGCCCAACCTAGAAAATTGCCAGGTTATAGCTAGAAACTAGGGTTTGTGTGAAAATGAGGAATTTGGCGGATCTAAGGGATGGGAAGCATTTGGTAAATTACTTTAAGGATACGGGAAGGTGTATGAACATCTGGATACAATTTTTGCTGATGATTTGTCTGTCCAAGAGAAATTGGCTTCAAAACCCTAGGAGAGGGAGATGAACTTGCCAAGGCACAACTGAAGCATGAACAAGATGTAAAATGACTCATTCGACACTGACATGATAATATAAACCCTATGAATGTTGATAGACTCAGCTGAATACTGACATAGATTGGCATTTGGGCAACTTTAGAAGGAGTTAAAGCAAACCCCAGACCTAATGCCTAGTGACCAAATTTTGCTTGAAGATTCACTGGAAAGACAAAATTTGACCTTAACACTCTGAAACCACTTTGTAAGAGCATATTTGATCACTGGAGGAAGGCTGGAAAGACTGACACTAACACAACATAAATGAACAACAACTTTATTTGGGAAGAAAACCTTGTACATCAACTATGCAAAGAAAAATTTCAAATTTCCAAACCCATGACTAATCTCTGCAAATGAAAACAATACACTAAGGATTGCATCGTCAAGCAAACTAGTGTTTTTGTTGAGGCAACACTATTTCCTCAATTCCAGCCCCTAATCCAATAAAGATGAGGTGAAACCGGGAGTGTGGTTGTCCCTTTTCTTTGAGGCTTTTCTGTTATTATCCTAACAAATCACCTGAAGCAATGTCATTCATAAACAGTGATCTATTCATGCAACATAACTAAATCTACATAACAAAAATACGTTCATATGCATAAAGGAAAACAATGATACGTAAAGGAAAAGTAACAATACAGAAAGGAGGCCCTAGGCTCTCAGGTTGGGCCCAACCCTGAGAGCTATGGCTCCTATGAAAAACTCAGATTTGATAGGAAATCAAACTGCTTCTCATTATCCAAAAATAATCATAAGAGTGATGCCAAAAATGGCTACAAAAGAACAAAATAGGACTAGCAGCACTGAGTTGCAAAATACACAATAGTTTCAAAAGTCCCCTACAAAGTCTGAGGCCTCAACATTTATACATCACGAGGGACCTAGCTGGCATCCTCAATCTATGGAACTCGGCTGTCCAAACTGTGAGTTAGATAGTCCCTTCTAAATTATGCTTGGCTGCCTTCTAGATTTAGTTTTGGTGGTCTTTGGAGCTTCGAGTTGGGGGTGAAGATCCCGAGGAAGGGTTATTTAATGCCATAGACAACCCCCCTACAAATCCTCACCTCAGACTTGGCTGTCTTATAGCCCATGATTGCTCGATTTTGCTCCAATATGTGTCAAAAAACCTGAAATAAGCACGTGTTAGCCACCTAAGAAAAGTGACTTCCCGTATTCATACAAATGACATAAACATACAGAAAATAATGCATAAGATATGGAAAATGAAGGATTTGAACAAGGACTGAACAAGGATAATTAGGCCAAATGAGCCCAACAAGTTACCACTTTTGGGGCTCATCAGTATCCACTGTAGATGGAGTAACCTAGCCTTCTCCACACCATGCAACCATTTCTACTAAAGTAATTTCTCCATGGCCAATTGTGGGAACTTCTCACTATCCACAAGGTCCCAGTCTATCCTAAATAACACGAGGTAAGGGTTACCATCATCCACAATCTCTATTACCTCAAAGTCAGTTTTCATGCTTGGACCTTCGATATCCACTGTTAACCCTTGCAATCTTCCCATGGGCATGATATTTTGTTGGTTCGCCATCCATAATTGGATAGGAGACCATTGTAATGTGGGCCTACCCATGCGCTCTCATGTTTGATTTGGTAACACATTCATGTCTGAGCCTAGGTCGAGGATGAACTGATCCATCTCATATTTGCCAATTTTCATTGTCAACTACATTTCCCTCCTAGTGCACAATGCATGCTTTCCCAGCTTCCAGACTACGCGTAGTTCCCCTGACCTTGCGCACGTAGTTATCAACTCCTACAATCCTTTAACCGCCTTACTGTCATGTAGTAGCTTCATGCACATCTCTAAAAAGGTAGTAAGCATAGAAGGATCCATTCCCGACTCAGGTTGATCCTTACTACCTTAAGTAGAGGCCTCCATGAAGCTCTTCTTAGCATCCATAAATTTTTCCCTTGCGTGCTCCAAGTCAAACTCAGGTTCCTTCGTAGGAGCCTTGCGAACCCATGTATCATCCTCGGGTTTCTTTCCCTTATATTCCCCTATGGTCGCGCCACTTTTGAGCACCATGTTCATGTTGGGGTCTTCTTCACATAGTTCAGACCTTAGCATTTGGATATTTTGAGTCGAAGTAGGTTGTAGTACCCCTTTCTCATGCATCTGTGTGATCAACGTCAGACAATCTACCGCTTCATGATCAACCTGGTAATAGTACATACAACATGTTCTATTCGAGTTAGTACAGTCATGCATGTAGTGCCCTGGTGCTCCGCAATTGCAACAAATTAGCTATCTCTTGCCCCTTTCGGGCCCCATTCCCCCTCATCCTCGTCCGTGTCCCTAGAATCCACCCCGCGCTATTGCTGCACTTGGATCAAGACCTCACGTTTCTATCTACATTCCATAAGCTAGAGTCCTATCCATCATTAGCTCATAGCTCTGACATGTTCACTCATCGTGGCCCACTGATCTACAAAAATTAAAAAATAACTGTTTTGGAGTCTGTGCATACTTTTGCAACAAGTGACAGTTTCTTGTTGTGTGCTTTCCTCCCACCCGATAGATTGTGCACCAGAGCACGGGTGCCGCACTTGGCCCTGCTTGTGCCTTTGGTCTCAATGGCATTGGTCTCCCTCCTCCCAAGTAGTTCGCGAATATCGGCCAGTGATCCTTATCGTGACCTTGGCCCTTACATTTTATGCACCACACTTCTTCGTGTGCTTCCGACCGGGGTACCCTATCCTGCATCAAACTCTACATCTCCAGGCATAAGTTGTGTAGCTTCGCGTGGATTTGTTGGACTCCCAACCCTAGATCTTGTATCAGTGTTTCATGTAACCTCATCGCCATTTCCAATGCTTCTGCCTAGGTTGAGAGCTTTTGTTGTGACAGCACCGTTCTCAGGTGTGGTTTCAAAGACGCCACAAACCATGCGCAGTGCTGTGCATTTGTCAGTGTCATATTAGCTTCGCAGATTGTACTTTTCAACCTCTAATCTAGATCCCAGGGGTTTCTCTTGGAAGCATCACGATCTCCTTAAATCTGATGATCGACTGCGTTTCTAATTTTGGCTGGCTAAATTCTTTGTTCAACACAATTTGGATCTCCGCTATTCCTCCATTCGGGTGATCATTCGAGTGCTTGATATACAAAGTCAGCGCGCGATCCTGTAGCATGCTTACCAATGTGGCCTTCTTAATGTTGTCATCCGTAACCCTGTGTGCTTCCCATACTTCTCTTACTATGAACCAAAACTAATTTGGATCTTCATTCCCTACCCCTCTGAATACAAGCAGCTTGAGTGTGCTCGCCATGATAAACTGCTGGTTTGGTGGAGGTGGTGTGGGCGAAGATGAAGGTGAAGGAGGTGACATGAGTGGCAGCATAAGTGGGGATGGAAACTACGGAATGTGTTTCCTTATCAAACTTACCACACTCCTCGAAGAAACCCAAGCACGCTCTTCCTCGCTCATTCGTGGAGGTGAAATTAAAGGACTGTTTCCTAACCGTTCGATACCTTTGTAGACTTTTCCTCTTCGCTTCGTTCCACTGATTAATGTATTCACATCACTCGTTTTTCACATAACAACATCTTAATACAAGTATTCAAATATTTGATGTACTTACCTTGCGTTCCTTTGAGAAAACGTCTTTCTGCTTCGTTGTAGCTTAGAGTCATGTCTATTCGCAAATTCAGTGATAAACCCTCCTATTATCCAAACGAGCCAATGGTATATGGCCCGTGCTATGTTATATTCTAAGGCCTCTAGCTTGCGCACCAACTTCAAAGTCCACACTATTGGTTTATCAAGCTTATACCTTCTCTGGCTATTGGCTAACCTCGTGAACCAATCATATAGCCCTGAAGAGAAGGACGCAAAGAAGATCTCATGGATTTCCTTATATACGTAGCGATCTAGCCACACCTTCTCAGATATCTGTGGGGTCTTGTTTTCCTATATAACAAACTCGTGAAGCTTTTGGTCTAACCAATATTCAATTTCCTTCTTCATAGGGTTCTAATATTCCGACTCCAGACATCCTTTAGGCAAATCCCAGTCCCGGCAACGGAACCATTTGTTGGCTTGTTGGGGCCTAACCCAGGTTCAGAAATATTTTAGCCAAACTAATCCTGAAACTACTAGCCCTTATGGAAAAAGTCCACAGAGTGCAGACTGAGGTCTCACCCGAGGTGTATTGGGGGTGCTGGAACCAAGTTTCCACACCCTAGGGATGTCTTGATGAGGTCTAGAGAGTTCGCGAACCATTCTTTAACACTTGTACTATTTCGCGCAGCTATCCGACCCTTGCGAAGCCCTTGTACTGAATGCGGAGAGGCACAGTCTAGATCCCTTACCCTTAGTATGTTTTATTATAGATTTGACTTAATTCAGCAGTCTTTATCAATCATTCAATATCTGTAACAAGTGTGCACAAACATAATCCTTAAAGAGATGCATAAAACCATAACAGAAGAATAAACACGCAAATCTATGAGAAGATGCACAATATTTCAGAAACACTTATCTTTTATTAATCTTCTATTCCAGTACAATATGATTCCACCCTACAAACTCAGCTCCAGGGGTCCGCGCACTCAGGTACGGACTCTACCAATGCTCTGTGCACACAGCTACAGAGCCTCTTCTACTACTACGACCCATGACTCGGACTTACAAACTCAGAGCGAAATACTTTCAGAAACCCATACACTTAAGATCTGAACCAAAGCTAGCTTCTACACTTTGAGCCTTGCTCTATTTATACATAGGATGACACCTTCTAGATTAAATTACAATATTTTAGGGTGGAATACCCTTTGACTTGACATATTACTATTCCTTTACAATACCATTACCCAAAATTGTGGGCTTTAAGCCCCAAAACCGTTATGCGAGGGATCCACTATCCAACACATTGGCATGAGGAGGACCCTTGGAGGTACTACTACAATGCCTCCAAACTCCATGAGCCGGTGAGTATAGAAACAAATTGGAAGGCTGCTCTGCAGGCAACGACAACTCAAGAAGTAACAACAATAATAGAGATAAGAGGAAATACCACACAGGACAAGGGAAAGAGGAATGTTTTTGAGAATCCATAGGTAGAGCAAAGCTACAAGATGAAGGAAAACCCTCTCTTGGAGAAAGTATCTTTGGTAGAAGAAGTGAAGAGGGAACAAGAGAAAATGAGAGAAGAGTGAAGGAAGAGAGAAAAGTAGAGGTTGTAGGAAGCAGAGCTGAAATTACAAGATACAGAGAAGAAGTTGAAGGAAGAGCAAGAACTGAGGGGGAGAGAAATAGAAGAGAAGCATAAAAAAGAGGAAGAAGAAAGGCAAGGCGTAATGATGGAGAAAACAATGCCCATAAAGGTTGATGAACCATAACAACCGACAACTAAGTTAGACAATGAATAGATGCAGGATCAAGATCTTTCTTAGTAGACTGAGAGAATGATTAAAGTGACAGACATGGAGTTGGAACAGGAGCCGTGAAATCAAGAAACTAAACTTATGGTGAGAGCATCAAAGGCCATCTCTCAGTCTCTACCACCTCCAGTGTCAGAAACAGTCTTGAGTGAGTGAGGAGATGTTTTTCTCCTTGATGATGATCCAGTCATGGATGTGTACAAACTTTCATATGAAGTGTTGCAGAAGAAGATTGTATAGGCATGAAGAAACCACTTTATGGATGATCACGCATCACCTCCACCAATGAACGAATGGTGATAGTGCCAGACACTAGGGAGCATCTAGCTTCCCTTCCTAATGCCACCTTGGCCTATGTATGAGAAACAAGATCAAATGTTAAGTACCTATTGTCCAAGAATGAAAAAATGGAAAATAACTTGCAGGCTACTAGGCAAGAGGCAGAAAAACTTTGAGAGAAGAACAATTTTTCCCCAATGGGGGAGATGAGGAAGGTGATACTCATTGAAGCATCAACACACAAGGAGACCATGCAAAAGCTCTATGATTTTTTTTTCACTGTAAATAAAGCAATTTTCTATATGCATGACCTACAACAATGGAGTAAAGAGTTTTTTCAAACTGTCAAGAACATACATGTTTCCATCACCCATGTACAAGAGTGGAAAATGTGGTACAAGGGGGCCCTTCTTGACTTAGTTAAGAAGATGAAGCCACATGCTAAGCTTTAGAAATAAAGGGTGTGGACATTGATTCAAAAATATGAGTAGCTCACCCCATTCATCAACATCATATAGGCCTCATAAACATGGTTATGCAATAGCTTGGATGTCATGGTGACAATGAATAGGATCCCATCAATCACTTCTCTCACCGAGGCTAAACCTAAGAACCAAGTTCAACTAGAGTTTGATGAGTACATGGAGAAGCTAAGGTGAGAGGCCACCAAGGAAGACTTGGAGTTGAATGCACATAACATGCAACATTACATCGAAGACCCTATCAAGGTTAAAACCATGCTACACATGCTTAAGAAATTTTTGGATACATGTTCCAAGACCATATACCACAATGCAATGGAGGAAAGAGTCTGCTTTCGGTGAGACACAATCAAGTAGTTTGGGGAAACTATCATGCAGCACCAATCTTGGTGTTGTCTACATGGGGCCTGACCCAGGTTTAGCAGTGAGTTAGCCAAGAAAATCCCGATACTACTGGCCCTTTTGGCAACAATCCACGGAGCACGGATTGAGGTCTCACACGAAGTAGTATGCGAGGGTGCTGGAACCAGGTTTCTGCACCCTAAGGATGTCTTGATGTGGGAGATTAGTACCTGATTCAACCTTCGTGCTACTAGATTACGCATACCAACAAGCTTCTAGCATTTTGTGGAACCACCTTCGCGCGGTTGTAGCCACGGTGCGATCAATGTTAATTACCCAAGTCGTCCTTAATTAGGGTTTGTTCGTTAATTACATAGAAGATTCCCATTCATAAGCATACATATAAGTGCGCGCATATAAATAAACAGATATCATCCACACATAAAATACATATCTATGAACCGGATGCACAGTATGTCAAACCAACTGATCTTTATTAATGGTGCCTTCGAAGTTTGATCTAGTACAGACTCGACTCCACCCTATGCACTTAGCTTCAGGGGTCTGCGCACTCAGCTGCAAACTCTACTAGGCCTCTGTGCACTCAGCTGCAGAGCCTCTACCTACTACTATGACACAATGCACTCCAGATTCACTTCTATCTTCTAACCATGCCTTCGCACCTATCCAT
This sequence comes from Pinus taeda, assembly GCA_000404065.3. Taxonomy (NCBI): domain Eukaryota; kingdom Viridiplantae; phylum Streptophyta; class Pinopsida; order Pinales; family Pinaceae; genus Pinus; species Pinus taeda. The sequence goes on along the minus strand of APFE030217933.1, from coordinate 39,023 downwards.
TTCTTGTCACAATGTTAAAAAAAAACTATCTTTACACTTAGAGCCTTGCTCTATTTATACAATCCCATGGTCCACGGACCATGGGTAGGCCAACACACTTTACTTTAAATTACATTATTTTAGGGCAGACAACCCTAGACTCTCGTTCTCCGCGCCCGCATTTCGTGGGGTATTTACTTTAGATTGACAAAAACTCGGGCTTTAATCCACAAAACTTGCTATGGGGGGATCCATTGCCCAACAGGTCCCCAACACAATCATCATCACTCATCCCGAGTCACTGTGTGGCAATATTGGCATGAATCCCTTCCAACTGTTCCTAAGTTGTGCGAAGATCTGCAGCACATTGTTCTACCATTTGTTGGATTTTATCTACCTACTCAGCAGAATACTCGTTGTCCTGGTAAAATCCCTCATGGAGAGCATGCAATACTTTAATCTGTGCGAGCTTTCCTTCGATGGCGGTGGTGATGAGGAAGGCCTCATCGATCCAAGGCTAGACGCATGCTTTAATTACTGCCTCTTTTTGGCCTGCTGCATTCACTTTCTGCTTCAATGCCTTCACCTGTTGTAGCTTCACAAGCCGTTGAGTCAGGACTACGGTCTGTGTTGTCCCATGCACACTATCATATTGCATTTGGAGCTCCTGGGCCTCTGTTTCCAACTACTATATGGTGGGGTCCTCTTGTAAGGTTGTGAGGACCCTGAAGGATTCTTCCAACAAAGTGGTACAACTCTGCACAACTTGTTCAATTGCTTCCAGCCTTTTTTGGACATAGCCACCGCACTGTTCCCTAACTTTTGGGGGCATGGATGATTGTTCCTTTAACCGCAATTCAACAATTTGTAGGTTGAGGTCCAGTTGGATCCTCGTAGCCTCCTCCTTTGCCTCATGGAATCCACTGGCCAACTTGTGGATCCGCACACCTATTGGTAGGTCTGTCGCAATTTCCGGTTCTAGGCTATGGCGACATGCTTCCCCTACGATCTCCTCCAACTATTGGTTCTATGCCACCACTTCGTCGCGTTGTAGGCTAAGATGGTTAATGTTGATTCGCTTTTCACTTAGAATTTTCACTACGCATCCTTCCCTAGCATGGATTTTTGTTGTTGTGCTATCCTACAGCTGATATAATACATCCCGTGGAAGGGCAACCAAGTTTAAGCCAAGTCCCTTGATCCGACCTACCGCGGATCTGTCTTCCAAGCTGTCCGCTATCAGTGCTCCTTCCGGCAGTGTGACGGTATTAGCCATTTTTTGCCGCAACAACTGATGTATTGCTGATGTACCTGTAGCCCCATAGATGGCTACCATTCCCTCTTGTGAGGGCTGCACCTAAAGTCCCTACAGTTGCACCCTCAGGTCTAGTTGGATCCTCGTAGCCTCCTCCTTTGCTACTTCGTCATTACTTCCTGAAACACTTCCCTGGTGACCGTGCAAATTGTGTCGTCGATGTCATATTGGTCACTCTCGGTCAGTGTAATAGGTTTCCCATCTAATTTGGAAGCCTTGGTCTTCTTCCAGGGCTCTGTCCATTCCATATTGTGTGGCCGTTTTAGCTGTGTTGATGATGTTTTTGGGTCTGCACCTTTTGCTTTGTCATATGTCCCCTGTCCCGCAGTCAGGTCTGGGCATCTTTCCTCCTGCGTCATGGTTGCGCTAGATGTCAGTGCTACTACTGCTTTTTCCGCGGCCTTGGTCAGCTCATGGCGGCCTTCACTGCCTCACAAGAAGCCCTTACATCTTCAAAAAACTGCTCATTCTACTTCTACTATGCAATCAGCTTGGCAACATCCTTTTGTCTTTGAATCGTCATCTCATTGTGTGTCGTTAGATCTGATGTGTGCCATTCGAGTGGCCATGAGTAGAGCACCGTGTGTTACATGAAAAATTGTCACCATGATTTTCTGTAATCAATATGAGTCTATCAACACTCATACATACCTCCTTTGCAAGTCTTAAACCTCAGCTCTGCATATCAAGCTTTGAAAATGAGAGAAAGTCCTTAAAAATCTCTAAAACTCTGGTTTCGCACTTTCTCTTAGCATTACCTACGGTACCGCACCCATTGGTCATGTCCCCTGCACATTTGACCACTCTATATCTACATTTATGGTTGCGAACCCCTGTAAAAGTTAAAAGGGCAAAAGTTTATTCTTAAAAACTCACTTTGAGTCAATTCTGGAAGCTTCTAGAGGGATTCTTGCACTGGCAAGTTCGCTCCTTGAGCGTACATGCATCCCATTCCTTAAGGAGCTACCCCCTTGATGTGAGGAGCTTATCCCCTTGAAGGAATACTCTATCCCTTCAATGGTGGACCTGTAACCTCCTTCCCTTGCACTATAAAATGAAGCCTTGGGCTGGTTACTTGGGAGGTTGAAAGCTGAATATTTTTTAGGGTATATGATGCTGGAACTTAGTCTTCCTAATTGAGCTTTTGAGAGGAAAGATCACATACCTTTTGATATCATTTGGGAAATAGTGAGGCTTGTCAAAGTAGAGGAGATTCTTGCGTGGACCCTGGGAAGAGATTGTACAGCATCAAGGCACAAAGGTTGTAAAGTTCTTCTTTCTCAAAGTTAATACAATCAAGTTTATTTTTCTCAATAAGCTGTGTTTAATGGTTTATTTCATAGACTCCTTGATCACTATGATGAACATGATTTATATATTAGCTATGAAGGTGTTCTTTGATGTGTGATTTTTGTGTTTGCAGATTATTAAAAGGAAAATCTTTAAAGCTATTGGAGAAACGCTGCCACAAACTAGCGCTGGACTTAAGGTAGGGTCTATAAAACACCTCTAATTTTTATTAATGAATCGAAATATGTTAAGAGAAAAGTAGATTTGCTTGTCTTGGTTGTTGGTAGATATCAGTTGATACTAGGGAGATCGATCTTGTCCACAAGAACGATTTATCCGCTTAACAAATTGGCGACTCCACTGGGGACGGGATTTGATTGTTTAATTTTCCTTTATCTCTGATTCGAGAAACTTGATTTTTTGTTTCTGGTTTTTATTTGATGTGTGTGGGATTGGGTGGTTTGTTAGCCCTAGATTGATTTTTTATTTTTTAGAAATTTTTACGAGGACCACATGTTCTGTATAGGTTACAGTGCGTACCTGTCCGCACTGTCACTTTACTGCATAGAGAGGTACCGCACCTAGTTTCACTGGGGGCCTGCGGACCCTGTCAAAATTTTTGAAAATCTTCAAATCTTTTCGTCCATTTTAGTTTAGATCCCTTTTTTACTTTTATCCTCTGCCCAGATCTACATATATCCTATTAAACGTCTCTCATAAGTAAGTTCCATTGGTGTTGTGTTTTGAATCAATTTCTAGAAGTTTTGCATGCATGCTTGGTTTGGTCTTCTCTCAATATTTGTAGTGACTTGAAGCTTAGAAGCCTAAGAGAACTTAGATCACCTTGGAATATTTTGTCTTATTGATAAGTCTGGCCGGTTTGTGAGATCTTTCTTTGGTGAGAAATCAATTTTGTTTCTCTTTGCAAAACTTTGAATGAACTTAGTCATAAGTTGTGAATTTCATTTTTTATAAAAAAACATAGCTGGGTGTCTTGGTTGATTTGTCTTGCTGAAAAAATTAATTCTTAGTTTACTGCATAACTAAGTGAAAACATTCTCCAAAAACATTTGGAGCTTTTATTTCAATTCAATTATTTTTTAGAAGTTAGATCTCAAGATTAGATTTTTCATAGTTTTGAGTGTGTATCTAGAAATTCTAGTTTCTCTTTTGGAAAAAATGTTTTTCTATTTTTGAATGTTGAAACGAAAAGGGATTTATTTCGTGAGCATAATTAGTAACTTCGTTTGAGTGTCTTGAAAAAGACAAAAAGTTTTTCTTTTCTTTTTATGTTGAAGGAAAGTTTTGTTTTCAAAAAGAATTGCATTCTCAACTCTTCCTTTAGCTAGAGATTCATTGAAAAGGAAAATAATTGATCATATTAGGTGCATTTTTTAGCGTTTTGCAGTCGAGTCTTCACACCACAAAGTTTCATCTCCATACCTTTTGACTTAAGAAACAACCAATAAAATTAATGCTTAATTAAAATTCATCTAGCAATCTTTTTATATTTAGGGCTCTTATTCACCAACCTAGCTTAGGCTAGTACCTTGGAGTAGGGAGTAATTAACTCTCCAGGATAGTTTGAACAAACAAGTAGTCGATCTTGCGATCAAAATAAATTCCAATTGTTACATCTATGCTCTGGGAAAGCTCCTCTTAAAGGAGAAGCACGAGATCATATCTGAACCAGTGAGGTAATCAATCCTTCCTCATTGGGAATGATAGAAGATATTCACATATTAAAAATGGTAAACCTCGGATTGACCATCGTCGAGGAGCCTGGGGTCACTTTTTGGTTAACCTTGGATTATGTCAAGGAGCCTTCAAGGGGATTGAGCCTTTTACTCTTCCCTTGCGTTCATATCGGATCATAGATTGTTCCCCAGGTGTATTTGTTTCTGTTGGTAACCTTAGTGGCTATAATATTTAGGATTCTTCCTAAGGTGACAGTGGAGGGAAGATCCCACTGTACCTAGAGCAGACACCGACTAGACTCACTTAGACTCTCTGGGGGGTTATCTTCACTTGAGACGGTCTTGTGGAGAAACTTGTGCTAGTCTGTTTCATTAAGTAGGTTGTCGGGGTAACTATTCCAACTGCCATTCTGTATTGAATTCTGCGAGGTTGGATTTCATCACCAACTAGTGTTGTCGGTACGGAAAAATATTGTTTGTGTGTGGTTTGAACTCTTAGATTGTTAGCTGTGTGATTAAATTTTTTGGTTCTTTAGATACTTTAGGTGGTTTTATTGAGTTTTTTCTTTTTTTCGTTTGAAGTAATTAATTAGTTAATCGTGGCTAAATTACCGAGACAATCCCGTAGACTTCGGGGCAACCTCCCGAATTTACACCAAGTCAGCTTGAAGGGATAAAAGCTCTTGTCACACCTAGTGAAAGTAGATTTGGGTCACCAAAGGATGGAGAATCATCTTTGGTTATTCATCCTGATTATCACGTTCCAGCAACAGAGTACATTTCTGAACCACTTTCAGTTTCCGAGCTTATTGGTAGTTTTTCTTCTACTGGTGAACTCATTGAGGAACCTGAAATTTCTGAACCTGAAACTGAACTTACTGCTACTCCATCCTCAGGATTTGCTTCTCCAGTTTCTAGTGGTCCTGGTTCACCCAAGGTAGGAAGTGTCATTACCTAGAATCTTCTGACGGGACTTATTTCTATTGAAGAACTTGTTATTCCGGACAAGGATATAACTCCTTGTGAAAATCAACTGACTATAGAATTTAGGGAGCATGAATCTATCTTTTACAGTCCTTTTCGAAGTGACACTTGGTACATATCTTTGATGAACTTTTTAGAAAATCTGGGTCTCGCTACTTCACCACTTCGTATTCCTTTTCATCCAACTCCCAGAGGTTATTATCCTCCTTCGCATATGTCAAACCGGTCATCCATGTTTTCTCAAAATCCAGAAACTTTTTTATATGGCGGTCCTTCTGTTCCATTTGGGTATCAGTCAGTTTCTGGTACTTTTTCTGGAGCATCTCCTCAACCCATTGAACATGGGATATCACCTGGTCATATTGGAACTCCATCATTGAGTGTAGAAGAAATTCTTATGATGTCTGGCGCTATTCCAAATCTGCAACCTCAAGGTAGTCAGATTCCGCTTGGGGGGCAACCTCAAGGTAATCAATTTTCTCTTGGGGGTCAATCTCAGGGCATTCAAATGTTCCCTGGGGGGCAACCTCAAGGCAGTCAAATTTTTCCTGGGGAGCAACCTCAAGGTAGTCAAATTCTTCCTGGGGGACAACCTCAAGGTCAATACATACCTCAGGGACAATACATGCCTCAAGGTCAACCCCAGACTCAATATATGCCTCAAGGTCAACCTCAGACTCAGCATATGCCTCAAGGTCAACCCCAGCATCAATATATACCCCAAGGTTAACCCAGTATCAGTACCCGCCTCAAGGTTATCAACCTCAAGGTCAGTACCAATCTCAAGGTTTCCAACCACCTTTTGGTCAACCATTTGTTTAAGGAACTGGAAATGTACCTTTCAATTATTAGTCCTACACTCAACCTGGTTATGGTCCTCAATATGCTCAACCTGTTATGGGTCCTTACCCCAGAATGAATATGGTGTGGGATCCATCTCAAACTCCACAGATTTTGCAACCCAATGTGCAGTTGTCATCTCAACCTAGACAACCTATGGTTTCTGGTTCAACCCAGCAACCCGTCCAGCCTACTATTCAAACTGCTGCACCTGGTGTAGTTCATCATCCTGGGCCTAGTTCGCCTCGAACTTTGGCTCAATCGATTGCTGAAACTAATGCAGCTTTTGTTCAATCTACCCCACCTATTTATGGAGTATCGACAGCTCCATTTTCTACTGTTCTTGTATCAACTCCTCAGACCTCTGTACCTCAGTCTGGACCTACAATTCAGACTTCGGTTCAGATTCTTGTAGGACAACCTGGTCCAAGTACGATTGTCACAAGTCAACCTCAATTTACTTATCAATTGTACCAGGGACAGTATCAATACGGTCCTTCTGTGTAAAGCCCAGTTTATCAGTATCAACCGTACCCTGGGTATACATATCAACAACCTCAATCTCAACAACCCCAGTTTGGTTCGGTTAATCTTGGTTTTCCAGGAGGATATAATATTCCAAATGAAAATCCAACTCCAGGTTATCCTGGGTATCCTCCTCCTAGAGCTGGTCTTGTGTCCCAAGGTTTTCGAGACCCTAATCATCAGTTACTGTTCATCGCAACTTTCGATTTACTGACTTGTCGCGCCTTACGAACGATCCAATTTATTATCTTCTGTATTGGCTGTCAATGCCCAATAAGTTGCCCAGTGATATTCCCAAGTTTGAGGGTAAACCTGGAGAGGATCCGTCAAACCATGTGATGACTTATCACCTATGGTTTGCATCAAATTCCATTATATATGATTCAATTCGCTTAAGGCTTTTTCAACGCACTTTGATTGGTCTCGCGTCTAAGTGGTATATTGAGTTGCCACGAAGCTCTTTTTATAATTTTAGTCAGTTCGCTACTTCGTTCCTAAAAAATTCTCAGTTGCCTATCCGATATGAAAATGGCACATAATTATTAACTTCATTAAAACAGTCAACGTCTACATATATTTCCGACCATATTCATGAATGGCGACGTCGACAACGTTTAGTGAAAGTTTATATCCCGGATCAAATTTTGGTAGAATGGTTTGTTAAATCCTTATTACCAAAAATCACTGAGGATGTAGCTAAGGCCAGAGTAGTTACTGAAGAGCAAGTAAATTCTCAAGCTCAGTACCTTGACTTAGTTTATACGCAGTCGGTTACTTTACATGAAAAAATCCCCGATCTTCCCAAAAAAAATCAAATAACAACAACTCCTTCTGGGTCTCATGCCGCTGATGGTATGATTGGTACAGTTAATACCAAAAGTAAGAAGAAATCTACAAATAATTATTCTCCTATTATAACTTTACCAGATTCCCCGACAGGAGAAGCTTCCGCTGAGGTTCTTGCCGATATTCATGTTGTATAATCTTATACGGCCAAATCTAAATCTGGTGGTAAAAAGAAAGGGAAGAAGAAAAATAAAAAAAAACAAAAAAGAGAAACCATAAAAAACTAAATCTACTGATGAGAAATGTAAACCTCGCTATCCTTGTCTCATCTGTGATGAGGAGAACTTTACAAGAGATTGTCCACATCGAGCTGAGGTTTCAAAAATCGTCAAAGGTTCTCAAACGCCTGTTGTCTTGAAGGATCCTTTTCCCACTCAAGATAGTAAGATGATAGGTTCTTCCTCAAATGCCTCAGAAGAACCAATTATGATGATGTCCCATGTTAGGATTGTGATGCGATCGCAAGATTATGGAAGTAAGAATCATGTTGGTCGTAAGGAACCGAAATCTTCTAGTTCAAACCCATCAACTTCAACTCCTCCTGGTTCCGATCTGTTACAGATCGAGAAAGCTAATCCAGACCTAGTAATCAAACCACCTGCTAAAGGTATACTTTTGAAGTCATCTTTCAATCCACATGCAAGAGCTGCTCAGAACTATAACATTGTTGAAGATTTAGCTATATCTCCTTTAGCAATGTTAGCTTTGGAGGTGCTGCAATCATGTCCAGCACAGCGTAAATTGCTTTTGTTTGCTACTATAGGAGTTGTTGATGTTTAGGATTCCAACCTTATAATCTTCGATTTAGAAAATAGTACACCTCGCCTACCTCACCAAATTTCTTTCCAGATCCCAGTGTTAGTAAAAAACAGGCCTTGCTTTTGGACTGTGATTGATGAGCGAGCTTCAACGTGTATTATGTCGATTTCGTGTTGGAAATCACTTGGTTCTCTGACACTTAACCAATCCTTGACAATTTTGAAGGCTTTTGACGGCCGAGGGTTTAATCCTTATGGCATTATGAAAGATTTACCTATTGGGGTAGAAGGAAAAACTGTTAATCTAGATGTGGAGGTGGTTGATGCCCCTCTAGATTACAACCTTATTTTGGGTCGCAGTTGGTCTTACTTGATGACTGTTTTTGTTTCATCAGTCTTTCAGCTCATAAATTCCCTCATAATGGAAAGATCGTTACAATAGAATAATTGACTTACTTTTCATCTGACCCAGCCTCTTCTAAGAGCATTCAACATGTCGGTAAAAAAACTATCCCTTATAAGGATGTTGGGGTTGGATTAGTCAAATATTTTGGTTTGCTAGGAACTTTTTCCTTTCCTCCTCTGAACATATCGCCTCCTTTTGAAACCATTCATATGATTTCATCAGAAACTATTGTTCTTGATGATCCTTGGATCGTTCCTTCTGATTCTGAGGTGGACTGATTTGCTGATGCCATGCCCTTGAGTCCATTTGAAGTTGCATATCAGGTGGTACAGTCATTTTCCGACTCTAGTTCAACCAAAATTGATCCAATGAATGTGATCCATGGGGAGTCACTTTCAATCTCAACCTCAGAGTCAACAACGTTTTCTAAAACTGTTCATACTGATGAGTAGATTCGTGAGATTTTATCTGCTGATGATTTACCATGGGAAGATCTTCATCATCGATCTTCATTTTTACCTGAGCTTGATCATTTTGAAAATGATTTCTCATCTATTTTTACCGTTGATTATGTCAAGGAACCACATAATCCATTGAAACATCCTGATTCTGAGTTGAATTTGGGAAACATTTCTCAAACCATTCCTATTAACATTTCAGTAAAACCCGGAATTATTGAAAACATTCATATAGGTGCTTCTTGTACAGATGAAGAAATTCAAACTTATAAATCCCTATTTCAAGAATTCCGTGACATGTTTTCCTGGTCATACGAAGAAATGCCAAGAATCGATCCATCAATTGTTGTCCATGAAATCAAAAATTACCTGGATGCTAAACCCGTCCGACAACGTTTGCGTCAGATACACCCAAGAAAAGCTGCTGCTATTAAAGTTGAAGTTGAGAAATTACTTAAAGAAGGTTTTATATATCCAATTCCTTTAACGGATTGGGTATTGAATATTGTTCCTGTTAACGAAAAGTAAGGAATGATAAAAATATGTATTGATTATAGGGATATTAATTGAGCCTGTCTAAAAGACAATTATCCAACTCCCTATATCGATCAAATAATTGATGATTGTGCCGGCAGTGAAATGTTCTCTTTTATGGATGGATTTTAGAGTTACAATCAAATTAACATACTCCCTGCTGATCAACCAAAAACGACTTTCATTTGTCCATGGGGGACCTTTGCTTATTGCAAATTACCTTTTGGGTTGAAGAACACCAGAGCAACTTTTCAAAGGGCTATGTCTTACGCCTTTCACGACATCAAGCACATTGTGCAGCCTTATCTCAGTGATTTACCTGTTCATTTCTTACGTACAGCCGATGATCTCACTCATTTATGAGCCATCTTTATGAGATGTAGGCATTATCGAATAAGGTTAAATCCACACAAATATGTTTTATGTATAGAAACAGGTCGTTTATTGGGATTTGTTGTTTCAAAATCCAGCATTCGTGTCGATCCCTTGAAGGTTGAAGCCATTGTCAAATTACCTCCGCCTTCGACTCTTTGCCAACTCCAAAGTTTGCAGGGGAAAGAAAACTTTTTACGTCGATTCATTCCTAACTACGTCGAGATAACGAAAGGTTTTACTAGGTTGTTGAAACAGAATACTCCATTCTTTTGGGATGAGATAGGTCATAAATCTTTTGATGCACTTAAACACGCATTGACCCATGCACCATTATTGTATCCTCCCAACTACAACCAAGACTACTTTTTGTACCTCGCCACTTCTCATTCCACCATTGGAATGGTATTAGTTCAGGAAGATGAATTCAATGTTGAACATGTGATTTACTACCTTAGTCCAACTTTAAATCTGACTGAGCTTAAGTATTCACATGTGGAGAAATTGGCTCTAGAAGCTGTTCAAGCTGTTCAACATTTTCGTCACTACAGTCTACTACGCAAAAGCACAGTACTTTCTGAATGTAACCCTATGGCGTATATTTTGACTAAAAAATTTCTAGGGGGAAGTATTCCAAATGGATCATTATCCTGAAGGAATTTGACCTGGATTTTGAAAAATCCAAGTCAAAGAAGTCTTTGGTTTTCACGGAATTAATGTGTGATTTCCCACGTACGGATACTGAAACTGTGGCAAAAGAATCCCTTGCATATGAATCTTTGTTTCTTATTAGTACCCATGATCCATGGTATGGGGATATAATTGTCTATCTCCAAACCGAATCTTTTTGGCTTGAAATTTCACGAGATCAACGAAGGAAAATTCGTTTCTAATCCCAATAGTACAAAATTATTGGAGATACACTCTATCATCATGGGGTGGATTCTGTTTTCTGTCATTGTTTAACTCATGAGGAAGCTGAAAAGGTTCTGAATTACTGTCACTCTAGAGTGTGTGGCGGTCATATGCCTGGGTATGCCACAACCCAAAAGATATTGCGGGCTGGTTATTTCTGGCCATCCTTATTTAAATATTATATTAATGCAGTCCAGAAATGCCACAATTGCCACATTTTTTATCGAAAGATGCATGCTCCACCTGCTCCTCTCCACCCTATAATTGTCGTTGGTCCTTTCACGAAATGGGGTATCGATTTTATTACATGTAACCCTCACTCGGTCGAGGGGCATGCGTATATCATCCTTGCGGTAGATTATTTTACCAAGTGGGCCGAGGCGATGCCTACATTTTCGATAGATGGCAAAACTGCTGCTATTTTCGTTTTCAATCATATAATTACTAGGTTTGGTTTTCCTCAGCAATTATCACTGATCATGGGAGTCATTTCCGAAACATCATGTTGACTGAGCTAGCAGATCAACTTGGCCTGCATCACGATAGCTCTACTCCATATTACCCACAAGCTAATGGTATGGTTCAGGCAATCAACAAAGTTTTAGTCACCATGATCTGACGAATCATTGGTATTCATCGGTCGAATTGGCATAACATGTTATTTTCAGCGCTTTGGGCATACCGAACCTCAATCAAAACATCAATAGGTTTCACTCCTTTTCAGCATGTTTACGGGTTGGAAGCCATGTTACCCATTGAATGCGAAATTTTGTCGTTGCAAATAGCCATAGAATTACTTCCAGCCACTTCCAAAGAGGAAAAACGTTTTTTGTACTTAGCTCAATTAGATGAGAATTGAGGTGATGTTGCTTTAGCAATCGAGACTCACGCAAAAAGGATAAAGGCTTAGTATGATCGAAATGTTACACCTCATAATTTTTCATAAGGGGGCCTAGTTTTATTATACGATCAAGCTAACGATAAGCTAGGGGCTAGAAAATTCGTGCCCACGTGGCATGGTCCTTTTGTTGTTAAGCGAAAGCTGGCCAAAGGGGCCTATGTTAGTAGATTTTGATGGTGTCTATTTAGGTAAACCCAGAAATGGGATTTACCTAAAAAGATATTATGCTTGAAATTTGTTGTCGAGATTCTGGTTAGAATAGATTTCTTTCTAGTTGGTGTGTTTTAGATTAGAAAGTGTGCCTAGTTTAAAAAGTGTTTTGTCGTTATTCCTACTTATCTTGGTTTTACTCTTGATATTACAGATGTCAGCGTCTTCTCAAACATACATTGGTTTTGCTAATGGTGCCTGTCGTAGTACATGGAATATTTCTTCCGCAACTTGGGTTATCTATTCACCCTTTGACGAGTTAGTATCTATGCATGGGGTAAGCCTTGGTCAAACAAAGAATAACATTGCAGAGTATAATGTAGTGGTTGAGTTATTATTTGAATCCATCTCATTTGGGCTTAGGAGTTTGATTGTAAGGTCAGATTCTGAACTCGTTGTATTACAGCTTAACAGGGTTTATGTTGTTAGAAATCCAGTACTATTAAGATTATTTTTGAGAGTTCGTCTCTTGGAACGTGAATTTGACTACATTGAATATCAACATATTCCAAGATATTTAAACACATTAGCAAATGCAGTTACTTCTCAAATTTTAAGTAGACATTTGCAATAATCAAGACAGTAAATTTAAAAGCATTCCATAACATGTTATACAAGATAACCAGTAACAACAATATATCATAGCATAGAAGTGTGTCAAAATATACATCGTCTTCGATCATAGGTTGAAAAACACCTTATGATCGGCAAAAATGATAGAACAAAAAGATATAAATGTCATATGAAGTCTACAAAGGTGATCATCCTATCCCTGATGGTGATCACAACAAGAAACCACTACTCGGGCTACCCTACAAAGGAACCTCCTAAAAGGTCCTGGGACCCCAATCACATAGCGCTGAAGCCTAAGAGGAATATCATCTATGCTAGTCTCTAGAATATCTATTGTTAAGCGCTCTAGATGACTCTCCAATTCAGCCAAGGTATCTACTGATTGGTCCTGTGGGGCCGGTACTGCAGCAGCTAGGTATCTTCTCTCATAGGGCAGGAGAGTGATTGGTCATCATGGACCCACATCTGCATTTAAAACTTTACTATCAGTTCTTGGACGATTTAAAAACAAAAAAAATATATATAATTTAAAAAAATGTTGAAAACAATTTTACCTGTATCATCCCATTGCTCTCCTGGTGGAAGAGCCATGTTTGGATCACCGCAATAATCCATCCCAGCATATGGAAAATCCTGTATCACAAAAATTTGGTTTCCCAACCAGCGAAAATACTCAAGTGAGAATCTAACAACCTGAGTCCCCTCCTCGGGATGGCGGGCCATGACTGCAACCCAGTGCATAATCCTAGCATCTCGGGGAAGTCCAGCCTCAACGGTAAGTTGTTGTGGAACCAGCATAGGTACCCTCTCTAGGGCAAAGCTCACAACTAAGTAACCATATCCAAATTTCTTTAGTTGTCCATTCTTTTCCCTAGTCAGTTGGCCTTTCACATTGGCCAACACAGCATTGCACCAGTTGAAGATGGTGCCTCGGAAGTAGTCTACTGCCATGCGCATTTGGGAACCGGTAGCTAGATGCAATGTTGCACTTCCGTACAGTTTGATGACAGTAAATGTGATCACTTTAAGTTTAGGACGGATGATGGTCTTAACATCTATCCGTTTGTCCGCAGTTTGCACATTGCAAAACTCCAGTCGGAGACTAGTGACAGACTGGTCACCTGGCCTAGACCCGAATAGAGATAATCCTTCGCCTCTCTTTGGCAAACCAGTCAGAAAAAATAAATGTCCTCTGGCTCGATTTCAAGCCGGTGTCCTCCAATGAAGAAACACTGGTCCTGCATGCTCCACCTGTTTACCAGCCATTGTAGAAAGTCTACCTGTGCCCTCATGCCAGGTATGGCCCAAAATTTCAAAATTTTGCATGCTCTTACAGCTTGTAATGAAGGTGGATGGAGTATTGTGGCTTGATCCACATCTTCATGTTCTCTTTCCCACCAAATAAGCATCTTGTCTATCTACATTGCAAAATAGGCCGTTTAGAATTTTGTGATTTAAAAACATTTGGGCGGAAATGAGAAAATATAGGGTTTCAAAATGCGTTTCGCGGGGTTCGCACCCACCGTGTTAGGGGCAGTGCATAGGTTCGCACTCGTCCTTAAGGGCAGGTGTGCAACCACGACTTTTTCCCATGTACGAAAAAGTCGGGGTTCACAAGGTACACATGGTACGCCTACCCAACCACTGCGAGCGATTTTTAACCTAAATTTTCCTTTAAAAATGAATTTTAAAGCCCTAAAAATGGAAATGAAACAGATGAAATGCAAGTTAGGGATGATGTAGATTACTTGGAGAGGACGATTCTCGATTCTAGCGGTCGGATTTTCCACAATATTCACAGGAAGTTTTCTTACCAAAAGCTCTTACTTTTTACTCCAACACCAAACGGTGAAAATGAACTTGCAAAAGCCCTTTTTATAAGATTTTTTGAATAAATGAATTTTTTAATTTATTTATTTTTCACTTTAAAAAGGTCACTTTTGGTACATTTTTATTAATTTTTAAACATATATGAGTAATGTTTGCAGTTTTTGTGCGGAATATTGGGTGTTCGTGGAGAATTGGTCATTTTCAACAAAAAACATGGAAATCCTCTTTAAGCTCTTTTCTGACTCGTAAAATATGAAAATATTGCCGAGTTTTTCTTTTTAAACTCATTAAAACGGAATTAAAAAGACGGTCCACTTACAGCGCTTTTCTGACTGTATAAACATGAAAAGATTGCCGAACTTTTATTGTTTCAAGTTTGATATTGGTAATAAAACAACGTGTTTTCGATCACCTTTTTACTTTTTCAGATTGAAGGCACTAATTATGAAACGTACTCCTTGATCGTAATGGTTAAGCAGTTCTCTCAAGTATTATTTTATACTTTTTCGGGCTTGGGAGATGCAAATTTATGAAAAAGGACAACCATGGATTTTTCTTAAGTTTTTCTTCTGACTCCCTAAAATTGAAAAACGCCGAGTTTTTCCTATATTGGACTCGTTAAAATTTAACAGCAAAGGACCTGTTCAATTTCAAATAGGAACGGACCACTCCTTCTTAGGGTTCGAATCTTAAACTAAGTTGGACTCATCCGAAGGATGAGCTTATAACCAAGCAAATGTTATCCTCCTCAGGCTTGTCAAAAATAAAGAGGTCCTTGCCAGAAATGGTGGGGGAAAAGAGAGGAAAATAAATCTGATAGTTATACTTTGTCTTTTGAAAAACAGTTAACCACTCTTGAACATGACACTTTTTGTTCACCTGGTTTGGGAAATCCTTTGCCTAACATTTAATCAAACCATATTGAAAGTCTTCAGTCGGTTTCTGGGTATTAGCTTTGGGTCAACTATAACCAAACCATCTGTAGTGTCATTATGTGTTCAAGAGATCAGTTCAAATAAACCATTCATTTGCAAAATATCTGTCATCCATCTTGACCATCCCTGAGTTAGTCCTTGCAAAAATATATTTCTTCAATACTGATCTATGATTTTGTGTTGTGGGCCTGCCTACGACGAATCGCTTTCTATCGACTCCAACTCATTATCTAGAAAGATGATCTAGAAATCGTCAATACCTTGGAATCTGCATGCCTCAATGGCAGGTTTCTCACCTTCGACGACAGGTTGCATCATTGACTTTCGATCAAAGGATTCTATGACGTGTTCGACATTGACTCATTCATTCACATTTCATGGATGAGTACTTTGAGGGCCATTGACATTACTAGTGGTTCCTCTCACACTTGTTAACAGTTTACATCATTGACTGGTAATCAAGTGGTTTCTACCATTTTCGAATTTGACACATTCATTCACTTGGATAGAATCATACTAGTTCGGAAAGCAAAAATGAAGACCCTGGATCTAGTTTCCACCATCCAGGCTGCAAGGAATTTTTTTATTCATTATACAGTGTACTATTCATAAACAGATGGTTGCGCCCATACTATCTCTACATATGTCTATACTTGTGATGTATTACAAATCATTCCTGTATCACAGCAATTTACATAGTTTCTAATCAGTTTTGATCTGAGTATGGGAATGCCTACGTTAGCAATGATATGTCATATATATATATATATATATATATAGATATATTTTGCATTGAATGTTTTTATAGGTTCCAACTGGGGTATCCACAGGAAGATCCTTGAAATGATAAAGCACTTCACTCTTTGTCGATGATAAAACCATCCTCATCTATTACATACTTCGCACTTTAGGGGGCAATCTGTTGCATGAAAAATTGTCACCATGCCTTCTGTAATCAATATGAGTCTATCAACACTCATACATACCTCCTTTGCAAGTCCTAAACCTCAGCTCTGCATATCAAGCTTTGAAAATGAGAGAAAGTCCTTAAAAATCTCTACAACTCTGGTTTCGCACTTTCTCTTAGCATTACTTGTGGTACCACACCCATTGGTCATGTCCCCTGCACATTTGACCACTCTGTATCTACATTTATGGGTGCCAACCCCTGTAAAAGTTAAAAAGGCGCAAGTTTATTCTTAAAAACTCACTTTGAGTCAATTCTGGAAGCTTCTAGAGGGAATATTGCACTGGCAAGTTCGCTCCTTGAGCGTGAATGCATCCCATTCCTTAAGGAGCTACCCCCTTGATGTGAGGAGCTTATCCCCTTGAAGGAGGACTCTATCCCTTCAATGGTGGACCTGTAACCTCCTTCCCTTGCACTATAAAATGAAGCCTTAGGCTGGTTACTTGGGAGGTTGAAAGCTGAATATTTTTGAGGGTATATGCTGCTGTAACTTAGTATTCCTAATTGAGCTTTTGAGAGGAAAGGTCACATACCTTTTGATCTCATTTGGGAAAGAGTGAGGCTTGTCAAAGTAGAGGAGATTCTTTCTTGGACCCTGAGAAGAGCTTGTACAGCATCAAGGCACCAAGGTTGATCCGGATTTAAACAGGAACGCAACAAATTACAGAGATAACAATATACACAAATGTGCAGCGGAAATAATACTTCATTTCATTAATGGAAAATACTGAAATATGCTTACAATCAGAAATGGAAATAAACTAGCTAGGGCGATGGTAGCTTATCTCTGAGAAGAGATGTGTTGGCTACATGCCTCTAAACTGACTTACAATGAGGCTCGAAGGCCTATTTATTGTTGAGAAACAATGAAAAACCCTTAACATTCCAAAACCTAACCCTAGGAGATGAAACGCCAAACTGTGGGCCCCGTTTGGGGGTTAAGTTGGTACATCAACTTCCCAGGGTCGTAACTTTAGCATATGATCTCCGTTTGACGCGTACAATAGCTCATTAGAAAGATCTATTCGAGCATTATCATTGTTGGAACGGGAAACATTGGTCCATTTCATGGACCCATGTTGCCCCTGGATTCCCCAAAAAACATCGGTTAGGGCCTCAAAACGGCTCCGGAAGTTTAGGACCCGAAAAACTGCTAAAAATAGTAAGTTGTGCTACAATTAAGGAAATTGAAAATGCTGAGAAAGACAATGGTGGGGGTCCAGGTGGACTTGGAAGGTGGCCACCAATATCCACCTGGATCATTCTGACCCCTGGTACTAGGTAGGGGTAATACTTCATACAATTCTGAACTATCAGCCAGTCTCCTCTCCTTTTCCTATGTGAACAGTTCAAAATATATACGTAGGTGGCTAGCTCCTCAATTTTCAGGCAGTTCCAAGCAAATGACAAGTTTTAGATGGCAGGTGTTGGGTCATGGAAAAGGTATGCATTTTCTATTAAACTCATCATCCTTTTCCTTTATTCTTATCCTTTCTATATCTCAATGTGCTAGTCTATTAAGGAATTATGGTAAGAAATACATAAATTATATGCAGTTACGCTTTGGCTAATTATTACCTTCCTTTCTATAGGAAACTAACAAAAGGGACAAATGTTGTTCCATGTGAAGAAACAACAAACATGAACTAGCCAAGAAAGGAATGTGGTAGTTGCAGATACGTCCAAAGGCAAATCAGCAAGATCAACACAAGAAATGAAATAATGTCTGAAGATGGAAAACTATTGCGAATCCCTCAGGATCAAGAGATCCTAAGGGATCGTGTTTGTCACTTATCTTTGTACCCTTTCCGATTATAAAAGAGATGTTTTGTAAGAAGAAAGGGGAAGGAATTGCTGTATTATTGTAATTGTAATTGTATTCACAAACTCTCGCTCTTGAGATGAACATGAACATATTGTAATTATCATTCAAGTTGATGATTAATAT
Organism: Pinus taeda; assembly: GCA_000404065.3. NCBI lineage: Eukaryota > Viridiplantae > Streptophyta > Pinopsida > Pinales > Pinaceae > Pinus > Pinus taeda. The sequence continues at coordinate 20,740 of APFE030217933.1, read as the reverse complement.
ATAAGTAAAGTTGTTATTCCCTCGCGTTTCCTGAAGTAAATTACCGGTGTTTCACCTGGTGACTAAGGGCCCGAACCTTGGTGGATTCAACTGCTCTTCTTGTGCCATACATTTCCAATTCTTGCAAGTGTGATGGTTTGATAGTATTCTTGCTTTCTATGATTTTATCGTTGCGACGTTTATTATTTTCCAGTATTGACAAAAGCTCTTCATTTTATATAGATTGCAGGATTGTCATTAATTTAGTTTGCTTTCATTTCAAATCAAGTTGCTTAGATAAATATTCCACTTGATATAATCAACTGTAAAGAGTATTGACTATTGCTGTTGAAACTCTCAGATTGATATTCATTCACTGTTTAGATTAATTATTGAAGGCTGGGTTTGATTTAGATTAAATCAGTTAAAGAGGGATGAGTTATCATTATTGTACTCTCAGCAGATGTTTTTGTTACGTTGATGAATATAAGATTTGATTTAGGATTGAGTTTTCTTTAATTGGAATGGGAATTTACTAGATGCATCCATTTACTCTTGTATTTAAAAGGTCTATATTGCAATTTAGAAACATTACTCTCTGAGTTAAATAGCGGCCACATACTATGTATGCTCTTGAAATGAGAAGACTTACCCAGATTGATAATTAATGTGAGGATAATTAGGAGTTTGAAAAGGCACCTTTTATCGACCAAAATTTTGGCACTGGTTCCAGGGAGAATGTAGCCATTTCTAAAGAGTAATGTATGTCTGATGATTGTTGTTGAAGAAGAATTGGGTTTCAAAATTGGAAGGTGAGAACCTACTTAACGAGCAAGTAAAGTGCTTGCTCCTCCGCCACTTTTCAACACAATTACAGAGATCTGAAGTAAGTATTTGTTACTTATCTGTTGGGAGAGAATTGGGGTTTGAAAACAAAAGGTAAGAACCTGTGTATGAAGCATGTAATGCCTACTCCCCCACCCAATTTCTAGTAGAATTGTTAAGAACTTAGGGTAGAGGTAAATATTTGAATTGTGTGTATGAATGACTAAGAAGGAAAAACCTGAAAATAATCCAATTCCACTACCCAAACTTGATATATCTAAGGGACCGATGACCCTTGGACGATCAACATTCATAGACGATATCTTAAAGAAAGCTGAATCTCAGCCATCAGTAGGTCCCAGAAACGTTGCTTCCAGACAACCTACTATTTCCCTTCGAGCCTCAGGGTCACCATCTCTAGCCTATATTGAGGTCCACAGTAAAACAGTGGGAACTGAGTAGAGTTTTCAAGAGATTGAAAATTCATGCCAAATTTCCTCACAAGAAGGGAATTCTGGTAATATTCATGAAGGAGGAGGAGAAACAGGGGAAACAGAGGAGCCAAGATCCCCTCAGGTACTAATTCAACAAGGAATGCCCAGTATCCTAGACTGAGGGAGTGTTGTTGAGATCATCCCTATCCCTTCTAATCATCCTAGGAATAAATCTCTAGAGATATCGAAAGGGTATTGGCATATATTTGATCAAATGGCCAACAACCCACAAAAACCTCAGACATCTACATTACAGTATCCCATCGTTGACACAGTTGTCAACACACCCATGAAATCCATCCCTCTCAAGAATATTCCAACCTTTCATGGATTGACATCAGAGGATCCAGATGCATTTCTACTTGAGTTTGATGTATTATGTCAAGGTTATGATTAAACCACCAACCCTGAAAAACTAAAGTTGTTTCCCTCTACATTAAAAGGAGTAGCCTTGCATTGGTTTATGGGATTAGGTGGAGGCATAATAAATGATTGGGATCAAATTAAAACTGCTTTCCTAAAAATATATCAGGACTATTGCAGATCTAGGGAATTGAAAGACGAAATATTACAAATGATAGTAAGACCTAGTGAAATGTTAGAAGAATATGTGGAATGATTTCAATATAACCTCCAGCGGTCTCCCTATGAAACTTTGCATTTACCTAGTAATGTGCTAAAAACTACACTGATTAAAGGGATGAAAGAACAATGGAAAGAAACATTAAATATTATGTGTAAAGGTGATATATATCAAGAAGAATATGTTGACATTATTAAATTGTGTATCAGGTTCTCGAGAGGCAGTACAAGATTGAAACCAGCAGAATGCGACATGACCTCCAGGGACAACAAAAGCTATGGTGGAGGTATAACTCATGTAGAAATTGGAAACCTTCTAGAGGATTTCAAAACAGATATTTTGGGAACTCTGACAACGCAATTAGACATTATGCAAGCCAAGAAAAAGAAGGCTAAAGCAGAACAAAACTTGGTGATATTCTATCCTAGATATAGGAAGAAGCATAGTCACAAAGAATGCCCGTTGGATATGGTGCAAACCTATGCCATATGTACTAAAGATCATACCACATAAAGTTTTCCATCACTCCCAAGATTAAAATTATTCTATAAGGAGGCAGTGGAAGAAACAAAAACAGTTTACCTGCTAAATCAGCATCGCCAATGGCAACCATGAAAAACAAGTATGTCGATTGATCCATATTCTTTCTTCTAGCCTTTGCAATATAATTCACAACAATACCCAGGAGCCATGTGGCAGAACCAGCCACCTTTTTCCAGTTGGTCACAACAACCATTCTCTATGCCACCTTGGCCTAGCCAATGAAATTAGAATAACAATTGGCCAAATTCCTCTTATTTCCCACCGTTTTGGAAGAACAATGCATATCAATCTCAATGGCCACCCTCCACTTCACAGAACCAAAACTAGAAATCAAGCTGGAAAAGACCTACAAACGAGCCAGCAGGAACAATCCCCCTATCTCAACCCACACTTCCAGCACCCTATACATTGCAACAAAACCCTTAGACCAACCTATGACTGCAGCTCCCAACCCAACCCAACCCGAACCCCAACAACAAACCAGTTCAATCTGTGCAAATTATTGAAGGACCAGAGCTAGAAACTAAATTGAGGGAGTGCAATGAGCTTCAATTAAGGTCTAGGCGGATAATAGAATCAAAGGGGGATAAAAATAAACAAACTGAAGGTCCGTTACTTGTAGAACAAGCACCACAAGTGGAGTGATCTTATCACCTCTTCTCCACCATTCCCAGAAAGATTAATCATATCATGCCTAATCAAATAACCCAATTTTGATCTTCTGGGAGAATTGAAAATTTTTTGTATAAAAATACCGCTCCTCCAAGCTATTTAGGACATTTCAATTTATGCAAAAACTATTAAGGAATTGTGTATGAAAAGCCAAAGAGGAAAATGAAAACAACCCCAACTGTCCATGTAGTCAGTACCTTATCTGATTTACTATCAGGCAGAGAAACACTTGTAAAATATGAGGACCCAAGAAATCGTATAGTCATTGTACAAATAAATGGATCCTCCTTCCCCAATGCATTAGTCGATTTAGGAGCATCAATCAATATTCTTACAACAACAACTTGTCAAAATCTTGGCATTACATCCTTGGGCCCAACCACGACCTTGTTGGAACTGGCTGACCGATTGGTAGTCAAACCAGAAGGCACATTACAAGATGTAATGGTGTCTGCAGACTCTTGGGAATACCCAATAGATTTTCTAATCATCAATCCTAGAAACTGACTCGATGGACATCCCCTAATTCTAGGTAAACCTTGGCTAGCAACCTTGGATGCTTACATAAGCTGTCAAACAGGTAGCATGACTATAGCAAGAGGAAGTAATGTGAAGAATATAACCTTATATCCTCCAACTTAGCCAAATTTAACAATAATCAAAACCAAAAAACAACCTGTATAATATCTAACTGAAAACATTAGATCATTGTTAATTATAGAAGATGCTCTCAAATTCAAGGATCAAACAGAATATGTCATTATTAAAACCTATATTAACCAACTAGATGTCGTATCCCATCTAAAATATCACATGATCGAAGCAGCCCTCGATAACGAAATAGAAGAAGATCCCTTAAAAAATATTAACGATCAATCAATACCAACAAATTCTATTTATAACAACAAAACCATATATATTGAGCCAGGAAAAACTTTGAATATTAACAAAAACCTGACTGCAGACCAGGAGCAAAAACTTGTTCAACTTGTGAGAAAATATAAAGAGGCCTTTGCATGGGATTACCCAGACATGAAAGGGATTGATCCCCAATTATGCATGCACCACATTTATACAAAGAAAGATGTCAAGGTCATTCACCAACCTCAACGGAGGTTAAATCCTCATCCTAAAGATATTGTTAAAGCTGAACTACAAAAATTGTTAGATGTAAACATCATCTACCCCATATCTGACAACAAATGGGTCTCTCAATTAGTAGTGGTGCTTGAAAAGAATGGAAAGTGGCATATATGTGTTGACTATAGAGAGCTTAATAAAGCAACCCAAAAAGACCATTTTCCCCTTCCGTTCATTGACCAGGTCTTGGACACGTTGGCAGGGAAAAAATTATTTTCTTTCCTGGATAGCTTCAACAGCTACAATCAAATTCAAATAGCCCCTAAAGACCAAGATAAGACTACCTTTACTTGCCCTTGGGGGGCGTTTTCTTACAGGGTCTTAACTTTTGGGCTGTGCAATGCACCAGCCACATTCTAGAGAGCTATACTTAGCATTTTTTCAGATCTGATAAAAGAAGGGCTCAAGGTGTACATGGATGACTTTACACCCTACAGAGATGACTTTGAGCTGTCATTACAGACATTAGAAAAAGTTCTGCAAAGATGCATTGCTACCAGGCTCTGTTTAAGCCATGAAAAATGCCACATGATGATGACCGAGGGCCTCATCTTGGGTCACTATATCTCAGCAGTTGGAATGTAGGTAGATCCAACAAAAGTCCAGATAATTCTTTTAATATCTACTCCTTCCACACAGACTAAGATACATAATTTCTTGGGATTTTTTGGTTGTTATAGAAGATTTATAAATAATTTTTCTCAAATTGCTGCACCATTATATGCATTAATAGGAAACATCAATTTCATCTGGACTAACAAAAGTGACATCGCTTTTGAAGATTTAAAACAACTTGTACCAACAGCCCCAGTATTACGGGGCCCAAACTGGGATTTTCCATTCCAGATCTCATCTGATGCTTCAGACATAGCCATTGGAGTAGTTCTCGACCAAGGGGAAGATCAAAATCCATATGTAATATACTATGTCAACAAAAATCTATCTCCTGCTGAATTAAATTATATTGTTACTAAAAAGGAATTTTTGGCTGTAATCTATGCTATCAATAAATTTAGCCATTATATAACAGGATACCCAGTGGTTTTGTATGATGATCACTCTGCTATTAAATATCTAGCTAATAAACCGATTACAAATGGAAGAGTGACAAGATGGTTGATCCTTTTGTAGGAATTCAATATCACTATTAAAGATCGACCAGGAAAATAAAATCTAGTAGTAGACTTCCTTTCACGAATGCCAAAGAGAGACGACTCAGCAACAGTAGAAGACTAGTTCTGTGATGAACACTTATTCACTGTCACTATGAAAACACCATGGTACACAGATGTGGAAAACTACCTAGCAGTGGAAAAGTTACCCAAGCACCTGATGCCTAATGAAAGAAAAAAATAGTACAACATAGCACTCGGTTCTCCTAGATCGGAGGATATTTATTTCATACAGGGGTCGATATGCACATTCGAAGATGTGTCAGGGAAGACAAAGTCTTCAAAATCCTAAAAGATTTCCATGATGGGCCTTGTGGTGGTAATTGTATATAACATAGGATTGGTCACAAAGTCTTACAAACGGGCTCTTATTGGCCCACCATTTTTAAAGATGCCAAGAAGTTCGTCCAGGCATGCGACAATTGCCAAAGAATGGGATTGCCTAGGTAGTCTCATGAGATGCCCCTGCACCCACAATTGGTCATCGAACCTTTTGAATGATGGGCATTAGACTTCATTGGTCCAATAAACCCATCATCTAATCAAAATACATACATATTAGTCGCAATAGAATATGTGACTAAATGGGTGGAGGTAGAAGCATTACCAAGAGCAACAGAGGACTCAATAATCCACTTTCTTTTCCAACTATTCGTGCGATATGGCTTGCCTAGAGAGGTAATTATGGATGGAGGGCCACAATTCATAGGCCATGAGTCATTGCAACATTAAAGAATCATCATATCATGCACAGAATCATGACTCCATACCACCCAAAGGAAAATGACCAAGTAGAAAGCACGAATAAAGTAATCGAGGCAATACTCACAAAGAGAGTTGCATCACATAGATGTGATTGGGCTACCTGATTGCCAAAAGCCCTGTGGGAATACCACATGACATGGAGAAATACCATGGGATATTCCCCATATCAACTAGTGTTTGGCAAAGAACCTATCTTCCAAATTGAATTTGAAATCCAAACATTGAGGTTTTCTTGAGAGGTACGCTTGGACTTAAATTAAGCACAGATTAATAGGATACATCAAATCAATGAATTGGATGAAATCCAACTATCAGCTCTTCAACACACTGCATTGATCCAACAACAAAGAGTGAAATGGCATGATGCCCTTATCAAAAAATAAGATCTTCCACGAAGGAGATTGGGCACTCCTGTATGATTCTAGGTTCCAAGATTTCCCAGGAAAACTCTAGACCAGATGGTTAGGACCTTATGAGATACAAAAGGTGCATGATAATGGCACCCTCACAATAGCCACCATTGATGGGTCTGGTTACTCTTTTAAAGTGAATAGACATCGAGTATGTCTCTATCACAAACCGCTTACCAGGGAGTCCTTTTGCCAACAATTACAGGAATATTCCACCATACAGATTCTTGTTGAGGAGGGCAACCCATCCTCAACATTGGCCCAACAAATAATTCATTTCTTTTTGAAATTTTTACACAAAGTTTTCTTTCTATTTTAATTGAATTTTCTTGTATAAATTATATATATGTTCTCTTGGTTTTCTACTTTTCCTTTGATTCTACAGAACTATTGTTCCCTTTAAGGAACAGTTGTTGTCCCTTCTAAAGAATAGCAAGGTTCATATGGATTTTCTTCTTGCTACTCCCTTTAAGGAACAGATGTTGTTCCGTCCAAAGAACAACTTTCGTTCCCTCCAAGGAACAACAATTTTGTGTACAAATTTTCATGCTATTCCCTTTAAGGAACAACTGTTGTTCCCTCTAAGGAACAACTACCATTCTGTCTAAGGAACAATAGTTCCCTACATATTTGTTTTCATGTTGTTCCCTTTAAGGAACAATTGTTTTTCCCTCTAAGGAACAGTTGTCGTTCCCTCTAAGGAACAGTAGCCCACAATATATTTGTTTTCGTTTCGTTCCCTTTAAGGAATAGTTGTCATTCCCTCTAAGAAACAACAAACCCCTGTATATTTTCTTTTGTATTCCCTTTAAGGAACAGTTTGTTCCCTCTAAGGAACAATTGTCGTTCCCTCTAAGAAACAGTAGTTTCATTTCATTTCCTTTTTGTTGTTCCCTTTAAGGAACACTTGTTGTTCCCTCTAAGGAACAATTTTCATTCCCGCTAAGGAACATTAGTTTCATGTGTATTTTCTTTTTTTTGTTCCCTTTAAGGAATAGTTGTTGTTCCCTCTAAGGAACAGCTATCGTTCCCTCTAAGGAACAACTATCGTTCCCTCTAAGGAATAGCAGTTTCGTGTGCATTTCCTTTTGTTGTTCCCTTTAAGGAATAGTTTTTGTTCCCTCTAAGGAACAATTGTCGTTCCCTCTAAGGAGCAACAGTTTTGTGTGCATTTCCTTTTGTTGTTCCATTTAAGGAATAGTTGATGTTCCCTCTAAGTAACAGCTATCGTTCCCTCTAAGGAACAGTTGTTGTTCCCTCTAAGGAACAATAGTTTCATGTCCATTTCCTTTTTGTTGTTCCCTTTAAGGAAAAGTTGTTGTTCCCTTTAAGGAACAATTGTTGTTCCCTTTAATGAACAGTTGTTGTTCCCTCTAAGAAACAGTTGTCATTCCCTCTAAGGAACAATAGTTTCATCTGTATTTTCCTTTTTGTTGTTCCCTTTAAGGAACAGTTACTGTTCCCTCTAAGGAGCAGATGTCGTTCCCTCTAAGGAATAGCAATTTCATGTGTATTTTCCTTTTTGATGTTCCTTTTAAGGAATAGTTGTTGTTCCCTCTAAGGAACAACTGCCATTCCCTCTAAGGAACAATAGTTTTGTGTGTGTTTGCTTTTTGTTGTTCCCTCTAAGGAAGAGGTGTTGTTCCCTCTAAGGAACAAAAGTTTTGTGTGCATTTTCTTTTTGTTGTTCCTGTAAGGAACAATAGTTTCGTTTGGATTTGTTTTCTCGCTATTCCTTTTAAGGAACAATTGTTATTCCCTCTAAGAAACAACTGATATTCCCTCTAAGGAATAGCTGATATTCCCTCTAAGGAAAAGAAATTTTGCATCCAATTATTTTTCTTTCTTTTCGTTTTTCCTTATAAGGAACAGCTATTGTTCCCTCTAAGGAACAACCGTTTTTCCCTCTAAGGCATGTATATCCTTTTGCTATTCCCTACATGGAACAACACCATCTGCGTGTATTTTTCACTTGTTGTTCCTTATAGGGAACAACTGCTATTCCCTCTAAGGAACAACACCTTTTTGTGTGTCTTTTCTTGTTGTTCCCTATAAAGAACAACACTCTTTGTGTGAGGTTTTCTTTAGGAAATAATCACTTTGTGAATATTATTTCACTCATTATGATCCTCTATAGGACAAGTATACAAATATATATGGAAGGATACAAAATTTGAAGTTTACTGGAACAAGAAAATTGAATATTATCATCTTTAATGAGATTGCTTTGTATTGATCAAAGAAGGAAGGACACAACCATCTCTATCACTTCACTATCCTTATCTTCACTATAAATCAAATTGATTGATTATTTGTACCATGTTGATTCTTCCCCAAACCCCATAATTCTCTCTGTTCATTATCATTAAATAAGGTTAAGGGAAAACGTTTTCTTTCTATTGATATGTTCAAACTTCTTCCACCATTCCTACTCTTAAGGAGTGTTGAGCCACCGTCTATATATAAATAGGAAGTGTTGTCTATATATATATATATATATATATATATATATTGTCGGTGTGTGTTGTGGTACTAACAATCTTATGATTTTTCAGATGGAGGATAGGGGGTCTCATCATGAGCCAACCTACCATGATCATAAGGAAGCAACGAAGTGGCATTCCCACTATGGCCACCACACTAGGGATATGATCCAATAAATGCATCAAAAAAATAAAGTCCTTGGAATAGGAGGTCTCATCACAAGCTGGCCTGCCCACCTTTCGCTCCTTCCCAGTGAATGGCAATGTATTCATCTGGTTACCAAGCCAGTACATTGGTCTCCACCCCAACATCATAATACACTTTCCTAATTATACATAGAGAATCATGGTTCCAAAAGGTGAAAAAGCAACTCTGTTGAGGTTATAAACACCTGCGAGAAACAAAAGCACTGTTGATGGTATTGGGGTCTTATTCTTAACATCAATAGTTATTATAACTCCCTTTTCTTATTCTTTTACCTTTACTATAGAGAGATTGTGTTCCTAATCTATTTTTGAACCTTTAGTCATGCGATATATTTTAAAAATAAATCATAGTAATTTAAGTAGAATGATGATGAACAAGTATCTTTCCTGTGTCCGATGTCCTTTTTCCTTTTCGAATCATCTCACGACATCTCCACACTTATTGATAATCTTTGATATATGCATTGATTTCAACACTCTAATATATTTTGTGATCTTACCATTAATATGTGTACCTTGCCACTTTTATCACCCTTGTACTCTGCCGCCAACACATCATTTCTTCACTCATTTGGTCGAAGGCAACCTATCATTTTAAAGGGGGGAGAGGAGAAACCTCCAGTGTATTTATGTATGCATGTTAGTCCTTTATTAGAATGTGCAAGGCAATACAACATTCCATAATTACGGAGTAAGTTGTACATTAGCAAGTTCTAGTCAATGGTATTCATTCTTGTAAAAGTATCATTCGAAAATAACCATTATAACAACTTGTTTTTCCATAGCTCGACTCTATCTATTGCTATGATATGTCTGCTATACTAGCTATTTTTAGAATCCAGGCAGAATGGGAGGAAGAACATTGCGCAGGGAACCACTAATATTGGTTGTTTCTGATACAGCCAGAGAAATTTTTGCCAAAACCAGGTGGATAACATATTTCACATGGTTTCAACAACCCAACGAAGCAATTGCTATTAAGTTCCTACAAAATTTATAGAACAGGATATCTATGATAAGAGGAAGGAAAATCATAGTAACAGATGCAGTGATAGCTAAAGTGTCTAGATTACCAGCAGAAGGACACGTATGGGCTAATAAAAGACTAAAATTGCAGGATGTTATTGCATCTTTCAAGGACGAGGGATAAGACTTGATCGTCAAAGGCAAAGGAGTTCAGCATTCATCCCTTGGAGAACCATAGGCAGAACTAGCCAGAGTTGTATAGAACTTCATCACATGTGATGGGCGAAAAGACATAGTAAGGCCAAGCCAACTTAAAATCCTAGCTGTGCTAGAACAAAAATGTTGAGTGAATTTTCTTGCATATTTGAATTTTCTGTTGCATGACACTACTCAAAGTATAAAAAAATCCCAACATGTAGAAACAATCATGAGCCACCACTGCTTGATTAGGCCGATAGTGAGTTACAACCTTTCCCAACAATAATCAAGTTGGGAGGAATTAGTATTTTCCATTGAAGGAGGCCTAGCTCCGCCTACACCTAACCCTATTCCGAAAAGGGAAACGACTACGCTTACAGCAACCACTCCTCAAAAGCGCAAAAATTCCACTAGGGTGAGGACAAACCTAGAAGTAGCTGAAAAACCCACAAGATAGTATCAGCCAACCAATAGAATTGTCTAGCCCAGGAAGTGAACAACAATTACAGATAGAAGGCTAGGAGAACCCTAAGTCAGACCATGAGGAAGAATCAAGGCATTCTGAAGAAGGAGAAAGAGATGAATCAGAAATACCCTCAACATCAAGCCCCCTAGGTGATTTACTGCATGATATTGAATTGGCCCAGATTTTGGCCAATATGAATGACTTCATACAACCCAAAAGCCCGCTCAATTTTAACATTAGAGCAATCCAATCTACAAAGAACTCTGGCCACGATCGAATTATATCAAAAAACATAAGCTGTGAAGTAGAAAGAAGGGTAGAGACCACTTCGGAAGAGGTAAAGAAATTTGGTGATATGCCTCTAGAAGAGCCCAGTCAGGAAGGCCTAGATGCAAAGAATGTAGGCCAAACAAGAGAAATAGAAACAAACTAGGGAATGGACACAGTTCTTGAAGAACAAAACCAAGATGAACAACTGAGCTCGTTAGGAGCAGAGATCATTAGCAGAACAATTGCTCCTCCTAGAAAGAAGAAAAACAAAATTAAGGAATAGCAGAGGCTACAGAAATTAGTAAAAAGAATCAGGCAAAAAATAAGAAAGTCAGCAGTGGGGAAGGTTCTAGACAAAACCCTAGAAATAATAAATGCAACTTCCCAAACAGAATTACATAAAATAGAAGCTACGTGGACTCAAACTAATCCCATACTCACTAAACTTCTTAAGGAACAACATGCAATTTTTGCAGAAGCAGCAACGAAAACAGAGGCTATACTCTCCCATGACTTAGCCATTCAAAGAGATGGTACCCTCCTACAACACGACTACCTAGACAGAGGCCTGGGCCTCCCATAACAAAGAAACACAAACAATAGGCATCCATTCTCATAGTAGGAGTACACAGACAAATACACAAGCCAAAGATATCATAATGAGCAGCGACCCAAATATAGTGAATCTTTGAGAAGATTTAACCAAGGCTCAACTTACCATAGAACAGCTTGAGCTAGAATTGTCTCCCAGCAAAAATACCAGGAATTATGGAAGCAACTTCGGGACATGAATATATCAGAAAGTGAGACCTTCAATAAATACCGAAAGGCAAAGGAAAGAATTGAGAAAATGAAGCTCAGATTAGAGAAGGTCATGAATCAAATGGATACTAGTTGCTCACTGTACACTAATGTCTTAACATGTAGATCCACTGCCAACAATTATGCCTTATTTTTGTTATAAAGATACTTGCAGCTAGAAATCAAAACAGTTAGGCTTGGGAAACCTATAAAATTAAAAGCAATTGAGGATTTCGTAAACTGTTGCAAACATCATGGGGTAAAATTTTAGAGATTGTTGTGTGAATTTTATTTACATAATTTTGTATTAGAGGAAGAACTTGAAAAGAACCCTAGTCCTTTTGTGGGGGATGTGAAACTCCAAGCTTTTATTTCATTCGATGTCAACTAAGTGAAATAGTTCAAGGCTCATAACACATTTCAGAGGCAGGAAAATGGGCTGGACCTTTGGGTCAGAGGAGAACCAAAACACCCGCTACAAATGCTAGCCAATCACAAAAGTTTGATGAAAAGGGAAGGAGCAACCAAAATTCTGGGGCCTATTCAGAAAGAAATTGTCTAGAAGGGAGTAGAATACTTCCTCTCCATTCAGGAAAGATCGTTGGCCACAACCAAGTTCAGGTGGACAGTCTCCATTAGTAATGTACAAAATAGAGAGCCATTTAATTATAAAAATTTTAAATTAGCTATAGAATGCTTTGTCACTTATAGCAATCTCATCTTAAGAGAGGGTCCTTATTGGCTAGATTGTTGGTTCTGCAGCCCTATTATTTGGTATCCTGCTGAGGGGTACAAGGCTATATATGAATGTTAGGCCCCTATACTACTAGTGTAACCCCTTATTGTTATTAGTACAACCCCCTTATTATGTTGTTGTACCCATGTAGTTCCCATATTGTTACTATTGTGCCCCATAGAAGCCCACTATTGTTATTATTATGCCCTTACATTATTATTGTTATGTCGGCTCTGATTATATTATGACCCCTTAGACTCCTATATATAGAAAGGAGGTATTTTCATTTGTATAATCAAAGAATCATTCATCTGTGTAATGTAAAGGAGGTTTCCCCCTCGAAGAGGCTGAATTCTAAGGTGTTGATCTATCTTTTCTATCTTTTTGTGAGCTTTTTTCATAACATTGATTTTCCTGAATGACAAACAGGGCACATCTTTGAGCTCTTGGCCAAGAATCATGGTTTTAGACCACTTTACAACATTCCTTCTCCAGCTTATTCCTTGACTGCTCTGCATACGAACTACATGGTTTTCATGAGGACATGAAAAAGGGTAAGCAGGGGAATATGTTGGGTCATGGAAAAAGTATGCATTTACTATTAAACTCGTCATCCTTTCCTTTATTCTTATCCTTTCTATATCTCAATGTGCTAGTCTATTAAGGAATTGCGGTAAGAAATACATAAATTATTCGCAGTTACTCTTTGGCCAATTATTATCTTCCTTTCTGTAGGAAAATAACAAAAGGGACAAATGTTGTTCCCTGTGAAGAAACAACAAAGATCGACAAGCTAAGGAAGGAACGTGGATGTTGTAGATACATCCAAAAGAAAATCAGCAGGATCAACGCACGAAAGGAAATAATGTCTGAAGATGGAAAACTATTGCGAATCCCTCAGGATCGAGAGATACTGAGGGATCACGTTTATCACTTATCTTTTACGACTTCCGATTATAAAAGAGATGTTTTGTAAGAAGAAATGAGAAGAAATTTCTATATTATTGTAATTGTAATTAAATTCACAGAATCTTGTTGTCGATAAGAACACAAATATATTGTAATGCTCATTCAAGTTGATGATTAATATATAAGTAAAGTTGTTGTTCCCTCACGTTTCTTGAAGTAACTTAGGAGTGTTTCGCTTGGCAGCTAAGGTCCCGACCCCTGGTGGATTCAACTACTCTTCTTGTGCCATACATTTCCAATTCTCGCAAGTGTGATGGTTTGATAGTTTTCTTGCTTTCTATGATTTTATCGCTATGTTTTTTATTATTTTCCAGTATTGACAAGAGCTCTTCATTTTATATAGATTGCAGGATTGTCATTGATTTAGTTTTCTTTCATTGATCAAGTTTCATAGATAAATATTCTGCTTGACATAATCAATTGTAAAGAGTATTGACTATCACTATTGAAACTCTCGGATTGATATTAATTCACTGTTTAGATTAATTATTGAAGATTGGGTTTGATTTAGATTAAATTTGTTAAAGAGTGATGAGTTATCACTGCTATACTCTCAACTGATGTTTTTATTACTTTGATGAATGTAAGATTTGATTTACGATTGAGTTTTCTTTAATTGCAATGGGAATTTACTAGATGCATCTGTTTACTCTTGTATATAAAATATCTATACTGCAATTTAGAAACATTACTCTCTGAGTTAAATAGCTACCACATATTGTGAACACTCTTGAAATAAGAAGACTTGCCCAGATTGATAATTAATGTGAGGATAATTAGGAGTTTGAAAAAGCACCTTTTATTGACCAACAACGGGTTTGTTTCAGGCAGAGATTCTCGAACCCCTAAATAGTATGTAGCAACAAACCCTTTCAAACATCAAAAAATAGTCCACGGATTATTTACCACGTTAAACCTCAAATGGCAGATGAATACGAAGGATCGGTGATTACTCCTTAACTGACGGCTTTATCGGCATTGATAACCCATTGCAAATCACAATCAGCGTTTTTCATCAGTGTACAGACCCAAGCCTTTACGACAGACATCCTATAATGACCGTGGACCTGACAGGTTATTAAACAAAACATATAAGATATCAGGTCCAAAAGGTCATATCATGATCAGCGGGAACCAAGGTTGGTACAATATGCAACTCTTTCCCCATTGCGAATTGTGATTGCGATATTGCAAATCAAAACCTAACTATCCAATTGTGATATATCGCATCGCAACCTTGACTTGCTTGGGCCTGATTTTATTTAACTCCGACCACCTCCTTTTGTAATTTTCGATATGCAGGGCCTACCACTTGGTGCTTCCCCATTCATTGAGAGTGTCTGCCATGTCATCTTCCTCCTACCACCTATCCAAGTCAAATTTTATCTTTGACTTGCACTATCTTCTTCACATGAACTCAGATTTGAGTGTTATTCACACAGTTGGAACCAAGATGATGAGAACTTTGATCCGATGATAATTTCATAGAGTTTATGCCACTTTGAACTTTTAGCCTTCTTACCTTGCCACTGATATATTTTAGAGATCCACTTGGATCACAGTGTATCTCCACCCAAACAAACACTTTAGGAAATTAAGAGCACATAGTTCTCCACCCAACAATATATACAAGAATTTAGAGCCCAGAGTATCTCTGCTCACGTCACACTTTAGGAATCTAAGGCCAATAGTGTCTCCACCTGTTAAAAGCATAGGAATCTAGAGCACACTATGTACCCACATGATAAATGCCATGAGAATCCGAAGAACTCAATATCCACCTATTAAATACCAAGAGAACTCTTAGAGTACATATTGTATGCACTTGCTAAGCAGGAATCTAGAGTCCACCAAGACTCCACCTCCTCAACACCATAACTATGCCTTTACTCCATGCTCCTTAGTGTGCTTCCAAGCTTGTGCTTACACAGAGCTTTATCAAGCGATTTCATATGCATTAATTTTGTGCATTCTCATTTTCTGTAACGCTGCCACCATGCTTGAATATTTTTCTTATATTACTGAGCATGACTACACATTTTTCTTTTTCTTTCACTTTTTTATTGTTTGTTGACAACTGGGAACATGTCCTACGAGAGTAGGACTAGATCATCCCTTTTCTAGTACGCTCTTTTAAAGTATGTACACTACATTTCATTTAATTCAATAGGGAGATGGGTGGAAATTTAATGCAACTTCTTAGTTTTGTTATTTCGCCAAGAAATTCTCAAGCAACTTCTCCTCTCAAGCTCTAAATCCATGTCCTCTCCTTAGTCGAATCTATATTTTTCATAATTATTTACAATTGCACATGAAAATATTTACAAGAGGGGGAAACAAAAAAAAGTGTTGGTACAGACCCCAAAACCTTAGAGGAAGACCATCCTTGGTGTTTTACACTCAAACACATATTTCAACAATGAGCTTTATACGCACAACTCTTATTAAATTTACATATAAATTTAAATTTTCTTGCCCAATGAACAAAAATAGGTATGATACCCTCATTTAATCAGTGATTTCCCAAGCGGCTTCATCTTGTCCAAAGTGATTCCACTGCACTTTGATTTGCTGGACTACTTCATTTTGGAGCACGACCTACCTTTGATTCAGAATGCAATATGGTTCTAGTTAGAATTCTCTCCTAGATTCCACCTATATAATAGACCAATAAACAATGTGATTATATTCATGCACATGTTTTTTGAGAAAATAAATATGGAAAACATCATGTTCCTTCACTATGGGTGGCATGACCAACCTATAGGACACTACCCCCACTCTTTCTATAATCTAAATTGGTCCACAAAATATGGATTCTAACTCTACACAAGTCCCAATTTTCAATGAAATTTTCCTTGGTCTGATGTGGAGATAAACATTTCACCCCACTTGGAACTCTTTTTTCATTCTCTATTGGTCCACATAAATATCTTGTTTGTCTTGAGTTGTTTTTAAATTCTACCTAATAGCAGCTATTTCCTATTCCATTTCCCTCAACAAATTACGTCTAAGAAAAATTTGTTCAATAGATCATTCCAAATGATGGGTGTGCTACATTTCCTAGCATGCAAAGCCTCAAAAGGTCTCATTTTAAATTATTCTTGGTGAGCATTGTTGTAGGAAACTTCTACCAAAGTAAAAAACTCACACCACCTTTTAGGCTAATGTATGACATACCTTCTGAGCATGTCCTCCAAAAATCTATTAAGTCATGCAGTCTATCCATCCATTTGAGCATGGTATGTTGTGCTCAAATCTAACTTCATCACAAAACTAGCAAACAACACTTTCCAAAAAATTGAGGTAAATTTGGCATCCCAACCTGAGATGATCTTCTTGGGCATACCATGCAATATAAATATCTCCTTTGCAAAAACATAAGAAATGAAAATTTACTTGTAATTAAATTTAATAGCTATGAAATGAACCACATTGCTCACCTTATATACCACCACCATTATGACATCACGCTTCCATTATTTCCTTATCAGTCTGGTGAAAAATTACATAGAAATAACTTCCCACTTCCCTTTAGGAATGGAGATTAGTTTCAACAATCTCAATGGATATTTACATTCCACTTTCACTTGCTGACATTCTACACATTTGGTAATTTGTTTGGAAACATCCTTTCTTATCATTGTCCAAATTTTTTTATCACAGAGACTAGGGTTCCACTTCAGGAGGCTAGTAAAGGTATTCATTGTAGTTTAGCTTTGCGTTGGAATTTTTTATCCTCTCCAAGGGAAGAAAGTCTCACCTGAAGTTTTGTCATCACTTTAGGTGTAATTTTTGGGTTTTGAAGGGTGAGAGGATATATTTTACTTGTTAAATATATATTAATAGCCATTAACCATTTTAGAGTGATTCAAGAATTGTTACACATGGAACAAATAAAATCACACTACCCATAAGCTCTCGACAATAATTTGAAAAAAAAAACAATAGGCAAATAATCACACATAAACTCATACATTATGCAACCGATATCCCTACAAAAGTTTTCCATTCAATTATTATTATTCCAATGGATATTACAATAATGGATCTATGGTATTACAACTAGATATTGCATAGGTCATCCATGAAAACCCCATCACATAAACAAAATATTGTATCAGAACATGAGTAGAAATTCTGATAGCATGTCAACCTTTTTCTCTAAATATCTCTCACGTAGCTTACCATGTACATTCTCATATAGCTTTGACATTCTTTAACCTATCAAGAAATTTTCATAACATCACTAACATCAAGAAAGAAGCATATCGGGAACAAGACATGTTTCTTTATTAGACAAATAGAATAGTACAGAAAAAGAGCAATATCACCTGAGCAACTTCTGCAGGCTCAAAGCTCAGCCTCCTTCTGGATCCGTCCCGCCTCAAGCCTCTAGTAGATCACCTTCCAATACTCACTCCAAGATGTCATAACTAAGGGATGAACATCAAATCACAAGGAAACAAGGGTTTCCTGTACAAATGGGGGAAGTGCAGAAGGCACAAGGGTCTTCAGACCTGGTCAGGGGAAAATCTCAGTATAATAACCTTTCTCTCTCTTCTCTCCTCCTTTAGGCCTTCCCTTTGATGTCTTTTTATACCAATTCCAAGGTAGTTTTTTAGTTAGGAATTGGTTGGGAATAGTTGGGGCCACAGGCACTAACAGGTGATCAGCAGGTAAAACCCGGGATCTCCGCCCAAAAATAAGGAGTTTTATATTATTTTAAGTGCTTTAATACATATACGCGGGTTGGGTATATATGGACCTGCGTATACACGTGTTTAACTCAGGGCAATGTCGCGTACAGGGAATAAAACATTGTTTTTTAAATTTGGGACCAGGTCTGGAAGGAGGGGTTGCCCCAGGCCATGAGTGCAGCATCACAAACCATAATAGTGAGATTTGGAGCTATAACAGATGCCCCCTAATATATGAGGTCAGAAGGGGTACATGATGGCCGAAATATATTAAGCAAGTACATGGAAAGGAAATCTGCCAAAGACCGAGGAGTACTTCACCAGAATTCAGCCTGAAGCCACAAAAGAGATAAGAAAGAAACACTTTCTGTGGCGAGCATACCCATGCTCATAGAAAGCAAAGCATGTCCGCATATCAAGTACAAGCGGATCCACTAAGTATACAAGTATAAATGACTGGAAAATACATAATGGATCATCTGATCATGATCGAACAAGTACATGTCTGAATATTACATATAAGATTGTCAATGATGCTGAAAAATACAACGGATCACTGATATCAAAGACTGATCCCAAAAAGGTACCAACTGAACATGATGGAAAAGGATGGTACTACACTGCAAACTCAGGTGCCAGCATACAGAATGTCGCCATGACTGACTGCAACATATAAGGTGGAGTGGTATCAACTAGTAGCAACATGAGCAACTGTCAAGTGAACCAATGAATGGTGATACAACCTGAGGTCTTCACCGACCGCTGTGGTACATTTCTACACCATGGGAATAAATGATCTGAAGTCGACCATGTGAGAAATCGTTTGATTACGAGTCATTGATGTATATCGTTAACAAACGCGAGACTACTCACTGATAATGATAATGAGCGTCAAGGTACCCAGTACAATCCAACAAGTGCGAATAGATGAGCTGGAGTCGAACACCTGTGAGAATCTATCAATCAGGAGACAATGATGGTTTCCCACTATCGATAGCGAAGGATCTGCCACTAATGACTGTAAACCCCAAGGTACTGCCAAATGGAATCTAGATCTTTGCCCCAGAGCAATGAGTCGGAGTCGATAGTGAAAGATCCGCTAGAAGGAAGGCATTAAGGCATCCTTCATCAATCTAGTGCGAGTGTAACTCGTAGGCCAATAATGTGGAAGGAATCAGACAAAAGAGATGTAGTAACCTAACCGAAGTACGTTTCCGGCGTACACAAGATGTGGCTAGCGCATGACAGAAACCCTCTGAACCAACCAATAATGAAAGCTGATACAGAGGCGAGGTATCCACCAATAGGGTCAATTGGAAACCAAGGTACTGCATGAATCCCAATGTGTGATAATTCAAGATGATGTCGAACACAAGGGAAACCACTCAGTCAAAGACCCATGATACTAATCGATGCTGAGCACAAGGTAACCTATCAATAATGAAAATAGGGCTAGGGTGCAGCTCTAGGCCTGCCCACAGAGCAAGATGTCGTCGTTGATAAGGACAAGACCCGCAAGCAAGAAGTCAATGGAGACCTTCTCAAACCGGCACGAGCAAAGGACCAATATAACTGATGTGATGATAGACATGACACTGACAACCAGGATGGCCGACTGAAAAATGAGTCAAGAGACACCGCAGAGAGGCCGACTCAGGCTAACTTCCCTTGAACAAAAGCACGACTCAATGTGACTATATGGAAGCATATGATGAATCTGTATAATTTCGTCATGCAGGAGGCATATGATTGGAAGAGATAACCATTCGGGGGAGAACTGACTCAATAACAAGGTTAAGGTGTACTTAAGTCAAACTAAATCCCACCCACATGGAGGAGACTTTGTTTTGAGCGCTTTGTTCAAGGGCGACATGACTGACTCTAGCTGCCAATAATAGATGGAAATACTATCCCGTTCCCGCTCTTTTTGGAATATTTTATTTTTTTGTCTTTTTTTGTTAATCTCGAAGAAGAATAAAAGAATGCTATGGTATAGTGGAAAGAACGAGTGTCAATGAAACAGATGATCTACTTCCTGGGAGTGGAACATTCCTATGCTCAATGCAGGGAGGCAAAAACTGGTCAGTGACACTCAAAGGTGTGTTCCTTCCACAGGTCCAGGTGTGTCAAGTTGCAGAAGTCAAAGGTATGCAAGGTTGATTTTGCAGATGTCATGGTCAAAAGTTGGCTTAAACACGAGTCCAAGTGAAGCTGGCTCTAGGCCAAAAGGTGCAAATGGTCAACATGCAATCCAGTAGTACAACTCAACACAAAGGAGCCTCTAGGGTATAAGGCCAGAACAAAGCGAAAAAGCTAAGAGGAATGAGTCTTCAACGCATAAGTCATGGCGGGACTACAGAG
>APFE030217932.1:0-35306 GCA_000404065.3 Pinus taeda | reverse complement strand
AAAATATTAACTGATGTGAGGCATGTACCAGATCTAAGGAAAAATTTGATTTCATTAGGAGCACTTGATTCAAATGGATATAAAACTGTAATTCAAGGTGGAGTTATGAAAATCTATAAATGTATCTTACTAGTGATGAAGGCTAAGAAAGTAGGAAATCTATTTCAGTTAGAAGGTAGAACTGGGTCAGGTCATGTGTATGTGTCTGAACATGACAGTAGTTCCATTCACTTATGGCATCAAAGATTGGGGCATATGAGTGAAAGAGGATTGAAAATTTTGGCTGACCGAAAGTTACTTCCTAATCTAAGATCTGGAAAATTGGATTTCTGTAAACATTGTCTGTTTGGTAAACAAAGTAAACAACAGTTTAAAACAGGCAAACATACTAGTAAAGGTATACTTGATTATATTCATTCAGATGTGTGGGGTCCATCTCCTACAGCTTCATATGGTGGTTCGTCTTATTTTTTATCATTCATTGATGACTTTTCTCGGAAAGTTTGGGTCTACATGTTGAAAAAGAAGTCTGATGTTTTTACAGTTTTCAAGCAGTTTAGAGCATTGGTAGAAAACAACACTGGTAGAACAATAAAATGTTTAAGAACTGACAATGGTAGTGAGTTTACTTCCAAGGAGTTTGACAGCTATTGCAAGGATGCAAGGATCGAGAGACATAAGACCACGGTTTATACTCCTCAGCAGAATGGAGTTGCTGAACGCATGAATAGGACTCTTCTAGAGAGAGCAAGGTGTATGTTGAGTAACGTCGTGTTTCCGAAGGAGTTGTGGACGGAAGTGTTGGCAACTGCTTGTTATGTGATAAACCGATCTCCATCAACAGCAATAGACTGCAAGGTTCCGCAAGAGGTATGGAAAGGACACCCTTGTGACTATTCTAAACTCAGAGTGTTTGGTTGTGATGCATATGCTCTAGTGCCTAAACATCAGCGAACTAAATTAGATCCAAAGTCTAAAAGGTATATCTTTGTTGGGTACGGTGTTGGAACAAAGGGATATAGATTGTGGGATCCTACTACCCACAAAATCATTATCAACAGAGATGTAAAGTTTAATGAATCCTCTCTTGTACAGTTAGATGTAGATAGTATATTGAAACAGGATGATGTATCTGACTTTCAGCACATTCAGTTTGATAGCATTTCTAATGATAGTCATGATGACCATAGTTCAGATACTAGTCATGAACAGGTTTCAGAATCAGAACATGAACAAGGTTCAGGTATAGATCATGAACAGGTCTCAGATACTGATCATCAAGAAGTTCCTACAGATGGTAGTCAGCCAATCGAGGAAGCGCTAGAAACATCCTTAAGGAAGTCGACAAGAATCAAACGGCCACCGAGAAGGTATGATGATTATGTTACTTCAGTTGCATTTACTGCTAATGACAATGAACCTCTGTGCTATCAGGAAGCAATAGAAGGTTCGAAAAGTGACAAGTGGAAAGCAGCCATGAAGGATGAAATGATGGCCTTAGGTAAGAATGGCACATGGGATCTGGTTGAGCTTCTGAAAGACAGGAAAATTGTGGGGTGTAAATGGGTTTTCAAGCTAAAACGGGGTGTGAATGATATGAAAGACAGGTACAAAGCGAGGCTGGTTGCAAAAGGGTTCTCTCAGAAAGCCGGCATTGACTTTCATGAGATTTTTTCACCAGTTTTTAAAATAGTTTCAATTAGAATTGTGTTAGCATGAGTGGCTTTGCTTTATTTAGAGTTGCAACAATTAGATGTTAAGACTCCATTTCTACATGGAGACTTAGATGAGGAAATTTATATGGAACAACCGGAAGGGTTTGTTCAGCATCACAATGAGAAATTTGTCTGCAGGCTTAAGAAGTCATTATATGGCCTGAAGCAGTCGCCTCGGCAGTGGTATAAGAATGATTCTTTCATGTTGAGTCAGAAATATGTTAGAAGTGAATCTGATCATTGTGTTTATTTAAGCAATTAAATAATGGCATATTCATTATCTTAGTATTGTATGTTGACGATATGATTTTAGCAAGCAAAAGCATAGAAGAAATCAACAGGTTGAAGGCTCAGATGGCAAGGACATTTGATATGAAAGATCTAGGAGCGGCAAGACAGATTTTGGGCATGGAGATTTTCAGAGACATGAGTAATGGTAAGCTATGGCTATCACAATAGAAGTATATTGAGAAAATACTTTTGAGATTTGGTATGAACAATGTGAAGCCCGTGTCAGTCCCTTTCGCTTCCCATTTCAAGCTTTCTTCGAGTTTATGTCCTAATACAGATGAAGAAAAGGATTATATGAGTCAAATTCCATATGCCAATGTAGTAGGGTGTTTAATGTATGCGATGGTTTGTATTCGACTAGATATTTCACATGCAGTTGGGGTTGTCAGCAGGTATATGGCAAATCCGGGTAAAGAACACTGGTCAGCAGTGAAATGGATGCTTCGGTATTTGAGAGGCACAAGTAGTTATTGTATCACTTACAATAAGAGTAGTGAATTTATTTGCGGGTATGTTGATTCTGATTTTGCAGGTGATTTAGATAAGAGAAGGTCAACTTCAGGGTATGTCTTTACTCTTGCAGGTGGAGCTATCAGCTGGATGTCAAAGCTACAAAACATTGTTGCTTTATCCACTACTAAGGCAAAATACATTGCTGCTTCTCATGCTTGCAAAGAAGCGATTTGGTTGAAAGGTTTGTTTGGTGAATTTGGTAGGTTGCGGGACAACATCAAGTTATTTTGTGATAGTCAAAGTGCAATACATTTGGCTAAGAATCCGGCCTATCATAGTAAATCAAAGCATATACCGATCAAGTACCATTTTGTAAGATAGGTTATCACTGAAAGGGGAGTCTCTCTTGAAAAGGTGCATACAAAGGAGAATTGTGCATACATGTTCACGAAACCAGTTTTGTTAGAGAAGCTACGTTGGTGTTTGGCTTCTCTTGGCTTGCAGAAAAGATAAAATAATAAACAAACAGGGTATCAGGCTAATTGTTGTCAAGGTGGAGATTGTTGAGATTTTCTGTTTCACAAAGTAGGCAAAAATCTCTAATGTGTGAAAACAATAGGAATTTGTTGCTAGATTAGCTCCAGTTAGTTGGGAAAGAGTTAATGTATCCTGTATTTGTTGTGAGAGGATTTATTAGTCAGTTAGATTCTCTTGGCTATAAAATACATGCTCGTACCGATATTGGAGGGTGAGAGTTTGTGAGGAAATTGATTATTTTGTAATCTCTTGTTTGATAATAAAGATTGACTATGCCTATGTTTGGTGGACATAGCCCAGATTGGTTGGGTGAACCAAGTTAATTTTTGTGTGTCTTCTATCCATGATTTAATCGCTGTGTATATTTTTTTTGTCTGCTGCGTACCATTGGCTCTAACACTGATGAATCCATACCAGTATAGTTTCCTATCATTGTTTTGGTGACATTTGCGTTGGGGCCAATAACAGCCAAGGAGTGGACTTTGTTAGCAACCAATGGAAACAAACCATCGTTCTTTAGCAGCACTATCCCCTGCCTCGCATCCTCCATTGCCAGCTGCTGATGTTCGACTGTGCACACATCCTTTGGTCCAAGGTTCCCATTTGGTTGCTTGGATGGATCCCCGTCGAACCAGCTGACGCACATCGCACTGTGAATCTAAAAGATCTGCATCAATAACAGATTTGGCCAGCTTCCCTGCTTTCACCGCTGCTTCTGTGTGCAGACCAAGAAAGTCCCCATAGTTCAGATCTAATCCTACGATGTCTAGACCAATTCAAGTATAAATTTCAGTAAACAACAACCATAATCAAATGACATTTTCTATTAGATAAGATTCAATGTGGATTCATGCCGGGCTTACGTGAAGAAAATATGGATTCCTAAGAGGCATGAACCTTGATTTTTTAGGTTAATGTAGAAGCTAAGGTTTCATATTTATTAAGAATAGAAAATTAGTTACAATGGGCACCTAGGTTACTGTAACGAATTTCTAACGCATTATTTTACTGTAACTAACTTCCTACGCATTTCCACCTCAGTGTTTACTGTAACCAATTATCAACATAGTACTGTAACTAACTTCCAACGCATTTCCACCTCAGTGTTTACCGTAATCAACTTTCATCATAGTGTCCTCCACAGCCTACAATGATCCAACAATGGAATTTTTTTTAATCGTCTAATGCATTAAACCAATGGCACAAGACATGACACAGTAACACATAGGGGAGTTTTCCTTAGAGGAAAAACCCTGTGTAACTAGCATTTGCACCATATGTTGCAAAGGTAATGCCACAAGGCAATGGCATAAGAAGCATTAGTGATCTTGTTTCTTTTTTATGATATGTTATGTTTTAGGGAGATTCCAACTATGATATGTTCAAAGTGAAAGTAATGCACAACACTTCACTCTAAAAGATTTATGAAAATACTCTTCATTAAGATTCTCGAATCTTTATAAGTAAATGTTTTAAATCAAACATTTCATAACAAAGTAATCTCATATCACCTTAATTCACAATGCAATGGATAATAGTTTTTGTTCATTAGAAATTGGTCTAAGTTTATGAGGAAAGCTTAATAGAAAGACTTTAGTACTAAAGGGAACATTAATAAACTCCCTCGTCATTTGTTATATAATGTTGTTAATTTAGCTACTTGTTGCTTCTTATCCTTATTTTAGCCGTGTAATATGCCCAAACTATAAAATAATGGTATTATTTATTCTCTTTGGACCATTGTATCCTTCTAGTGCCATCAATAAATTTCAATTTTCAAAATAAGGTTTCCTTCTTGTGATAAAAAAATGTCTTAGATGTGATACATGTCTATTGAATTTCTCTAGATTTTATTTCCAAGAAATTCTATTAAAGATTCAAAAACATTTTTTTAATTTCTCTGGCACAAAAATAAATGTTTGAGCTTAAAAAAATATCACGCTCGACAAAAAGCTCTTCTTTTTGCAGAAATGATAAACTCACAATCGCAACAGAATCCAATTCACATAATTGAGGAAGAAGACAATTCTATACTTGTAATGGAAAACTTGTTAAAAGATCAAAAATAAAATAACCAATTGCTAGATGTGGGCAAACGTACAAGTGGAAGAGAATTGCCTAAGTAAATAGATCATTACCGACACTATGCGAGTTATCAATTTAGGGCTTGAATAAATTATTTATGAAGCTTGTGAAATTCGGGAGAATCAGGGTATTATTGTTGAGCTTGATGACAATGTATCGAGTTGTTGCAGAGACATTTAAACAATTGAAAGAACAAAAGAAATTGCATTCATCTTTAAACATGTTAGACTTTGTTTGGATTGTCTTAAATAAATGTCTTAACTACCCATATTGTGTAGTAGTGCTAGAGCCTTGTGCCATGAAGGATGTAGAGTTCACCTTGGGTGCCAATATTTAGAATGAGGGGAAATGCTCTAAGGTTTTCCCCAAAATATGTTGCTTTATTAAAAAAAATAACAACTAAATTCATAGTCTTCATAAATGGGAAAAGTTGGAGCATTTGAGGTAATTGCACTTATATTAGATTCCCAAAACTATAGGTTTCAATTTTGTCTTTCATATTAAAGTAATCACACTATTAGTTCCCTTGATTCCCTGTGTCACTACTCAACTTGAGCTTTAAGTTATTTTAACATCAATAAGGCTTCCTATTTCTTGTTATATCATAATTGCGGAAGGCTTCGTATTTCAACTTACCGTGGATGAGGATCGGTTGACTTTTAATTGAGAGTCTAGATTGCTTCTCAAGGGAATATGCTCAGCATATGCTTTGTCTAAGTGCCTATCAATGGTTGTAATGAGTTTCTTGTTATATCATAATTGCTTAAGACTTCCTATTTCAACTCAGGGTGGATGAGGATCGGTTGACTTTTATTATTTTTTTAATTTAGTGCCTAGATTGCTTCTCAAGGGAATATGCTCAGCATATGCTTCATCTAAGTGCTTATCAATGGTTGTAGTGTGTTTTAGAGCTCATTATGTTGCATTGACTTTTAATAAATTAAAAAAAAATTGTGCCATGTGGCTCCCTGCGCACCAATTTACTAGGAATTTGAGATTATTCCTATTCTAATATGTTCATATGCTAATTAGATGGGGAAATTAATATATAAGCAAATTTTACTTAGAAAAATGGTCCATTTCACAATAAGATGTGTAATGTTTTTTTTTCAAGTTAAATTAGATTCATGCCAGTTTTTTTTTCAAGTTAATTAGATTCATGCCAGGCGGCTCCCTACCCACCAATTTCCTAGGGATTTAAGATCATTTCAATTCTAATAAATTCATATTCTAATTAGATTTGGAAATTAATAAATAAACAAATTTTATTTAGCAAAATGGTCAATTTTACAATAAGATCTGTAATACCTTTTTATTCTCAAGTTAAAGTTGACCCATAACCTTTTTATACATGGTTAATCAAGAAATTGTGTGCATTTCTTTGTATTGCAATAGTTTTTTTGTTGCAATATTTTTTTTTATTATATTTATGAAGCCTTCAGTTGTATAACCACATTAATATTTTTAATATGATTTTACTAATATATTTTTAAAATTTAACTTCTAATCTATTATTAGATTATTTTATATTTTCTGGAGTAATAAAAATGACAATTGCCCAATAATGTCCCGCAAGATTTGTTAAGAATTTAAATAGGTAGGTTAGTACACAAGATTTGTTAAGAATTTAAATAGGTAGGTTAGAACAATATCTAGAATGGTTCTCAGTTGTAATTCCATTATTATTTAATCCTAGCAGGAGTTAGAGAATCTGACAAAAATCTGCAATACCTTTAAATAAATTTTGAATCGGTGCAGGCATCTAACCATGTTTGAATTTGAGTTTACCAGAACTTTTCAAAGGCCAAGTAAACAATTGAGCTGCAGATATGGAGTCACCAAAAGGCTTACTAAGTGCGGCTATTGAACTGGATGGTGACAAGAGAATGAGGTCATAATACTTTGAAAAGATTGGGCATCATAATCATTGCATCTTTGGATCATACCTTATTGTCAAACCATTCCATCAATGCAATCGTTTAACCCACAGATTTGAAAGAACATTGTTCGCTTTTATCAAAAGAGATCTGACAAATATCTCCATTTGAAAAATATTATGATTCTAAATATTTATGGAGGTGGAGTACCAACAGTCAAAACAAAATGTACATATCCGTTTTTGTATAATCAAAACAAAATATATAAATTTGTCATTTTTTATATAGATAATTGATTGTATATTTCATATATAACAATTAAATTGGGTGGAGTAGGTCTAAAATTGTTTTAGATGGCAGTTTTTTTTCTTAGATGTAAAGAAATAAGTTGACTGTCCAAAATCTTTTGGAATGTAAGAAATAGATTAAAAATTCAAAATCCAAACACATCCAGAAAAAATGAAAAATGAAAAACTACCATTTACGAATCTCTAACAAATAATTAAATATTAAAATTTGCAATCAACATAAATTCAATAATTTTAATTATAAAAAAAATTAAAACATCATAAAAATACTCTGAAAATCCAATAAAGACTATAAAGACTGAAACACAATCCAACCAACCTATTATCTAGAAATTTATGAAAAGCAGCTTGAAAATTATTACTATCAGATTGATGAGAAGTGTTTGTTTCCATCACCATCCCATAAAAACTAAATATATGCCTCTTTCAATAAAGAATATAAGTGAAGGTTTGTACTCAATCTGAAAAATTAGGCCGACAACGTAATTGATTTCAGGAGATTAACTCTGATGTCTAATCAATAACATATAGATATAATCATAATGATATCAAGATTTATGACTAAGATACTCGGAAATGTTTAAAAAAATTGTTAATGTCTTTCTTTTCCATGATGCAGTACGTGTTCAAATAAACACCATATCATATGAATAGAAATCCTGCGTACCTGCTAGCCCTTCCATCTGGCCTTATTGTTTCTGTTATATGGCTATACTTGCATGTGTACCTGCTAGCCCTTCCATCTGGCTTTATTGCTTCTGTTATATGGCTATACTTGCATGTAACAGTCAGATACATTTCAATCAGGACCTTATCAGAATTTGGAATGTTGATAAACTTCTCTGCCATTTTCTTTGGGATCCCATTTGCAAAATGTTGTCTGTCACCCCCTTCCCCATGATGTCTGATTAAGAGACTCCAAATATCGCCATACGATTATTTCTGCTTACTCCACTTCAACAAACTGTAGACCAGTAGAAAAAGAGAAATCAATGGTGAAATCTATGAATAGCAGTGGGAAGATGAGTTGGGCTGGTGCAAAAAGTCCATCAATGCAAGAGGATGATCAAGGTCCATTCTCAACAAAGAAGAGTTGAAGAGTTGCCATGATGAAACAATACATGTATGGATTGAAAGGGCTAGGAGGAGTAAAATGAATTGTATGCTCAATACCCTAAAGTATCTGTTACTTGAGGGTCTCAATTCAAAGGTAGTACTTGATGATTGTTGTCTGGAATAACAGTTCAAGACATTAATATAGGCCATGAGCTAAGCAAATGAGTTTAAAATGGATTTTCATGACTGTTAAGACATGCTAGATTCAGATTGCAGAATTGATAGATTCTTATCAAAGCTGATGTTCCAGAGGTTCTCGACACTGAATTGTTGAAGTATTTCTTTCTCAAGTGGAAAAAGGAAGAATTGTTGATAAGGCCATTGATTATATCAAGACCCTCCAAACTGCCTTGAAAGATCTGCAAGCCCAACAATCAGAATGTCTGAAAGTTCTCTTGGTATTCACATCCTTCCTTCAGTTCCAGTAACATCATCACATCCAGGCCTATAGATTCTAGGATCCAAACTTTTGGGTGGCCCATCTTTCATCACAACATGGGCCCCTAAGAAGACGGGTTTTCTGCCCAAATTATTTTCTATCATGGATGCCACTCCACTGGAGATTGTAAATTGCACCAAAAATGTTGTTGGATACAACATGGTATATAACCTTTATGCTAAGGTAAGTAATAGTCTATTAGTCTAATAAGTAGAGAGTTATTGCAAATCTAGATGAGAATCATTAATCGAGCTATTATCTGTGTACCTCAGTGTGCTTTTCCACTGAGGTGAGAAAATACTGAAGATTTGAACATAAATACAACATACAATCGTAGCATTATATAGAAAAAACTACTTCACAGACTTAAACCAGATTGCTGGTAAAGCAGTTTAATGGACACTACTTTGGATCATCTATTTTGTAATTGGATACCCATTCAGAAAATATGTTAAGGTAATAAACGACATGGCACAATTATTAAATCCTGACACTAAGATTTTAAACTTTTCAGATAAACTATGACAATGAATAGAATGGTTTGACAATAAGGTGTGATCCAAAGATTCAATGATTATGATGCCCAATATTTTCAAAGTATTGTGACCTCAATCCTTCTACTATGATGTGCTTCCAATTCTGATTGTTGGGCTGGGTCTTGATGTAATCTATGGCTTCATCAACAATTTTTCCTTTGTCCACCTAAGAAACAAATACTTCAACAATTCAGTGTCTAGAAAATAAGGTTTGATAAGAACAACAAAAAACACAACTCTGCAATCAAAATATAACATTTGTACAGTCATAAAAATCTATTTTATACTCATTTTCTTAGCTCATTGCCTGTATTAGTGTCTTGAACTTTTATTCCAGACAAAAATCATCAAGTACTACCTTTGGATTGAGACCCTCAGGTAATAGAGACTCTAGAGTATTGAGCATACAATTCATTTTACTCCTCCTAACCCTTTCAGCCCATACATGTGCTTTATGATCAAGGAAACTCTTCTTTGTTGAGGTTGGACCTTGATCATGCTCTTGCAATCTTGGACTTATTTCACCAGTCCAGCTCCTCTTCCCCCCACTGGTCTTAAATTTCACTATTGACTATTGGTTTTCCATTGGTGTCGAGTTTGTTGAAGTGGAATAAGCAGAAACAATTGTATAGAGATCTTCAGAGTCTTTGTACTCAGACATCATGAGGAAGGGGGCTGCAAAGGGGATCAAAAAGAAAATGACAGAGAAGTTTATCCGCATTCCAAATTCTGACAAAGTCCTGATTGAAAGCTCTCTAACAATTACATGGAAGTGTAGACATATATAAGAAACCATAAGGCCAGATGGAGATTGAAAGAGTTGCAGTTATGCAGGCCTTATCAATTGAATGCACTAAATCTATAATACATATCATTATAAAATGCCAAATTCATATATTTTGTTGTTATTATGCAGAAAGAGATATATGTACAATTCGTTTTCATTGTTGGTACTTCCCAATCCATGAATATTTAGACTCATAATCCTTTGCAAATTGGAGACACTCGTCGGATCTCTTTTGATAGAAGCAAACACTAAGATTTTAAACTTTTCAGATAAACGATGACAATGAATAGAATGGTTTGACAATAAGGTGTGATCCAAAGATTCAATGATTATGATGCCCAATATTTTCCAAGTATTGTGACCTCAATCTCTTGTCAATATTTTCAATAGCTCAGTTCTGGTAACACAAATTCAAACATGGCATATTCAAATGGTAATTAAAGGTATTGAACGTTTTGTCATATTTGGTAAACTCTCTGCTAGGTTAAATAATAATTGAAATAGACAAAGTTTTATTTTTAGAAATTGAAATAATGTAAGAAGTCAGTTTTGATGTTTAGAGAGGTGCATTCTATATTATAGTTCAATATAAGGGTGATGTGTGATTCTATCTATGTATATATGTATTTTTCTAAACATGGAATTGGAAAATGATAGATCTCGGTAATTTTTCATAAACCAGAGTAGTATGAATTCAGTGAGCATTGAAAGTAAAACGCTCCCCACATTTGAAAGAACGTGTGAAGCTATTCAAAGTAAGGAAAGATGGATGGTGATGTAGAAAGAAGATCAGAAGAAATTGCTATGGCCTGGATCAGCAGGCTGTCCAGCAACAAGTCTGGCAACATTAACTGGTCTGTCTTGCAGGCTTTGGTGTTCCCCTCAAAACCCTTGTCTCTTCAGAGAGCATGATCGGTTCCAGGCACTCAAACACACTTGCTTCATGGTTGATTTTACATTGATTTCAACCACTCAGGGGGCTAAAAACCATTATAGCTATAAATATATGGTACCATTAAGTATAGAGGTCAAAACTTTAACCTCTTTATGTTGTTTTGCGCTTGGAAGGGTTTAAAATAACTGCAGCTACATACCTTTCGGCCTATTAACTAATGAGAGGTATGGTAAAACTTCAAATTCTAACCTCATAGCTTAAAATAATTGAAACTCCAACCACAATTAAAAATAAATAAATTCGAAACTCCAACCACAATTAAAAAAAAAAATTCTCAAAAGTTCAAATCTCCTGCATACTTGAGGGATATAAGAATTGCAACTAGAAAACTCTGGGCTTATTACCCACTCCGAAGGATTAAAAAATTGATCATTACATAATTTTTATTTATTTATACTGTATGAAAACTTATCTTAACTCAATTGTAAAATAAGCAGTGAGATAGTTATCACCGTAGGCTATCAGCTATAGCAGGGTAAATATCATTGTTATTCAAAGAAAAGTATTCCACCTGGAATTACCAATTGGTGGTCAATAAGGGAGAAGGGTTTCACTCCCACCAGAATGCCTATGGATATTGGGTCATTG
This sequence comes from Pinus taeda, assembly GCA_000404065.3. Classification (NCBI taxonomy): domain Eukaryota; kingdom Viridiplantae; phylum Streptophyta; class Pinopsida; order Pinales; family Pinaceae; genus Pinus; species Pinus taeda. Next base: position 23,619 of record APFE030217932.1, on the reverse strand, counting down.
TTAATGCCTATAGATATTGGGTCATTGAGAATGCCTATAGATATTGGGCCATTAACCTATTTCCTTATTTTTAAAGTGAACAAATTCTTAGCAAAGTAGTTCACTAATACATACTCCAAACCCATTACACAACATATTTATAAGTTAAATCATTCACAAACACATTTTAAAATTTAGATAACTCAAATTTCTGATTTTGCCCAAAGACTGTCTCGACAGATTCCTATAAGAAAAGGTAAAAACCTCTCATAGTTACACTGCTAAAAAAATTCACTCCACACCATGTACAGAAGATCTAGATAAAATGATTATCAAAGTAAACTAATGACCTTGACTGTGGAGGATCATAATCCAATCTGTCCTCTGCCCGTAAGGGGCTTTACCTTCATAAAACACGAGAATTTTCTTCAGGCCGATGCATTGAAGCTGCTCATTGTGAATTACCTTGTTTGAACTCGTAGCCTTCAAGTAACCTGACTTGGTCAATCTGTTAGGCTGAGCACTCGAATTCTTGTGGTATCTTGGAATGAAGAAGAACCATTGCCTCTCCCCACCATCATAAGCCAAACCTGAAAGCAGGCGAATATATAAATTACTATTCTGTGAATTTTTTATAACAATTCTAACCTGAGAAGTAGCTGAGAGAAGATAAACATACTTGGTAACTTGCAGGGGTCGTATCGGTACAAGTCTAATGTTGGTATGATTATATCGAAGCTCATTGGGTAGCCGCCTTGGATCCTTTTCTTCAGATAGAAACCAACCAATTGAGATACATGTTTTAGTTTAGAAAGCACCCAGTGGAGATTGTTAATGACAACAGTCAAAGCTGGAACAAATCGCTGATAGGTCTCTGTTGCAAAAGAATGGGACAGTCAATGTTTTTCTTATTAAAAATAGAGATTCCAAAGTAATTGTAACTACTTTTCTTTTAATGAAAGCGTATGTTTTTTTTCTTTCTGGAAAAAGAAAAAAATCTTTATAGAAAAAAAAAGTGATGCACTCTAGCTCTCCTGGACCTCAAGGCACAGATCTAAAACTATTTTGCTGAGCTAAAAAACATACAGATTCTCGCTAGTGCATAATCATATGTCTCACCAACTCTGGGCCATTAAACTTACTCCTTAAAACCAAGTCGAATTGTCTCATTGAACTCAAGTCTCACTATCTTGAACTCAAGTGAACTGTCTCTTGAACTCGAGTCAAATTGCCTTACTGAAATGAAGTCAAACTTACAGAATTTGTATTATGTTACAACAGTTTTGATGGAAGGTTAAGATTTTGATTTTCTAGGGTTAGGACTTGTATTTATGTGCAGATACAATTGCCATGGTCTAGATTTTTAGCACTATCAAGGTTCAAGATTAACTGAAGAAAGTAAGCTTCATAAAACTTATGCTTGAAAATTTGGAGTCAAGAATGAAAAGTTCTGCCAATGGGGTTGTGGTTAAAAAATTGAAGATGACAGAATGTCAGACACCCACAAACTTTTAGTTTCCCTTAAGACATGGGTAAGGGATTGGGGCCATGTTAAAATCCTAGATAATTTTGATGATAGTATATCCTGGTCATGATAACTAAGCCACAAAAACAACTTATGCTCAGCATTTCACCCTTTGAGGGCCACTTTTCTTGTGATGCTGGATGTATTCACGTCAATTGCAATACTTTTCTTTAAGTTAAGGAATCCGTCCTTGGATAAAATAAAATAAAATAACCCTAAATAATTTCTTGCAAAGTCTGAATCATTACATTCAAGGAAACAAGGCCCAATTATACCTCTAGTGTTATACTCACATTTTAAGATATTTGGTATAGACCATTGGCTGATTTTGTTTATAATTAGTGTGTAGACTGGAAATGTGATAGGGAATTCTGTTTAGAGCTCTCGCTGTTGTGCAAATGTATGGGACAAGGACTTCCAATTACAAACGAAGACATAAATCCAAAAATAGAAAGTGAGTATGTAAACTTTTTATTGTATTGATAATAACTATATACTAAAGGAATCATTATATTCAAGGAAATAAGGCCGTGTTTTATGTTGCACTCACATTTATAGAGATTTGGTATTAGACCTGTTACCCACCAATGCGTAGAATAACTTTGGAAAAGGATGAGGGATGTACAGAGCAAAGTTGTTCAGCTTTGGTAGAAAATGGGAAGACAAATTGTCAGAGTTAGAAGCTACAAGCATTGCACCTCATATCATGGTAGTTCAATGAGGGCATGGGTCGAGGTAAAAGTGTGTATTTTAGATTACACATAATCCTCATTCACTGCCCAAGCTGTAAAACATTGACATCTCACTTCTCTCTATGCAGAAACTCTAAGCTACCCAGCTGGTAGGTAATTCTAAAAGGATGCACTACAAAATTCTTGGGCATTGAACATTCATACACATTTCACATTCTAGCATACAAAACGTATGACCATAACTTCTAAAATTGGTTACAAGGGCAATATTAGGAAATAAGAGGAAACAGGTAATAACAGAGAAAACATGATAACAAAACAACCCAAACAAACGCATACCATTAGAGTTCCAGCACTAATATAGCACTAATATAGAACCCGTAGTTGATTGAAAACTTGCTCCTCAGATGTCTCTTCATTTCCACATTCTGCATTCAGTAATTGGAAGGATTAATCTAAAGCATACATAGTTTCCATCATCACCGGAGCATTGAATCATGACACATCTTCCAAAAATACAATAATACCCTGTGCCAACTACTTGCAGAAGAAGCTTATTCCATCTATCACTGATAATTTGAAGCGACCTAGTTGTGATATCCCCATCCTCAAAACCCTAACCCTAACCCTAATGGTTTAATTTTTAGAGGGTAGAAAAAAGAAAACCAGATGTCACAAGAGTCAAAAACTAGCTCAAAAAATTAATAAAACAAGGAAAGCGAAGTAAATACAAAATAATTTTTTATTCATTAATTGTACCCATGCATGGACTTCACGAGGACGATGTGGATCATTGGGTGGCCGTCTTGGATCCTTTTCTTCAGATAGAAGCCAACCAGTTCCTCTTCCATTGGATGAAATCTGAAGCCTAGAAGATCTATCCTAATTATTCATTTGATGGTCTACAGAAGATCTGGATAAAATGATTATCAAAGTAAACTAATCACCTTGACTGTGGAGGATCTGAATTTGGCATCCTCGTTCATAATCCAGTCTGTCCTCTGTCTGTAAGGGGCTTTTCCTTCATAAAACACGAGAAATGTCTTCTGACCAATGCATTGAAGCTGCTCGTTGCGAATTGCCCTGTCTGAACCCGTGGCCTTCTAGGAACCTGATTTGGTCAATCTGTTAGGCCGAGTGCTCAAATTCTTGTGGTCTCTTGGAAGGAAGAAGAACCATTGCATCTCCCCAACATCATAAGGCAAACCTGAATGCGGGCGAATATATAAATTACTATTATGTCAATTTTTTATAATAATTCTAACCTGAGAAGTAGCTGGGAGAATATAAACATACATGGTAACTTGCAGGGATCGTATCGGTACAAGTCTAATGTTGGTATGATTATATCGAAGCTCATTGGGTGGTTGTCTTGGATCTTTTTCTTCAGATAGAAGCCAACTAGTTCCTCTTCTGTTGAATGAAATCTGAAGCCCAGAAGATCCATTAAAAACTTTCCCTGCAAAACCCTCATTGGGATAAAAGCTCATCTAGCTCCTCGAGTGGGATGCTCAGAGAAGCAGCAAGAAAAATTGTGCGGAAAGAATATAAGAAACTAACCTAAACTACATCGAACGGTTTGGAATGTTTCAATCGTCTAACATCGGATTGAATTGCTCAAACAAGTACACGGTTGTGGCAATTGGGGGAATTGATGTTAGAAGCGAACGACGTAAATATAAAAAATGGGGCATAACAACTTTTTGTTTCATTTTGAGAGTTTTCATGTAGTTTGTTCACTGTTAGAATGCTCATAATAGATCTCAAATTTTATAAAATGGATTTATTTAGTAGTTGTAAATGAAAATCTCAAATGGAAACCTATGCATTTCATAATTCATAATTGAATTTGAACATGACTAGGTTTTGGCCTTTTATATCATGGGATGCTGGTTAGAGAGATCGGTCTTTACCTTTTAAACAATCATGAATGTCTTCAAAATACCCACTTTATATATTAGTATTATTGTTTGAAATATTAGAATCCTCTTAAATCCTTATTTAAGGTAAAAATGACCTTAAATTTGTTTTATTATTTGTAAGGATCTTTTCCAATTCAACATGTTGAAAGAGGAGATCAATTGCTCCTCTTCAAAATGCATTACAGTGAATGAGTTTCAACAGGGTAATGAGAACTTTTGCAAAATAATTCATAATGATTTACAAAAGCTCTGAAATTACATAAAAAATGACTATACATAATTTTCCTAAATCATTATTAGTTTTAGAATAGCTAACATGATTCCATAGGTTCTTTAATGTATATATCTATTATTTTATTTGGACTTTTATTTTGTATAAAAATTCTTTTGTTACTTCAGAAAAATATTACATGAGCATGGACTGAATGTCACTGGTCTTCTTGAGGGAATACTGTACCAATAACACATATAAAACCTTGATATTAAATCGCTTTCTTCTCATCTGAGCATTAGACACGGTTACAAAAAAATCTAGTACCATGAAAACTATAAGTTTGCTAGCAGGCATACAGCCCTGGCCTTGAACAAAAATTGGAAGGGTTGGTATTACAAAAATCAGTTGAGAGAGTGTCATTCAGACCTGGAATTAAAAGGGGAATTCAGCTCAGGCCTTTTGGGAATGGACACGTTCCGAAAATCCTGGATGAACAGAGTGCCCAGTGTCGATGCCATGGAGACCAGTCGTGATCTTTTCCCAATAAGTAGCGTGGAAAATGCTTGAACTCGAACCCAGGTTCCCTTGCTGACGCTTCTCCATGTACTATGTCAACATGCGATGACTCCAGAATCGCTTGAGCAACTGAGAGCCCCGTGAACAAAGCACCCCATGAGATGCTTCACTCCTAATTGCAACCTTTGCGTGAAGTGCTACTTTCCTTGGTGTAGAGTCGAGTTGAAGTGAGGCCATTTGTGGTGAGTTGTGGCCCACTGATGCTTCTGAGAGGCTAATTATTTTTTTCCCACCTTGAGCCCCGATGAGCAGTGAAGTTACGAGTGTGTTGATAAGGAGCCTCAAGGACTAGACAATCACCATTGCTGGCCATGCTTGCTCTGAAACCCTCACTCAAAGGGAATTGTGTGGGCGACTACAAGGAATTCGAGCCATCAGAGTTTTCCTTTGAATTGTCGAGGTGCTTCTACAAAGTGTGGAGTCTTGAGAGGTTGCAACTTAGGGCATTAGAAACCAGTTGGACATGCTTGGCCGCCAGGGAGACCTAGGCTCTCAAGAGAGCCTGCGTATTGCAATTAGGAACGAGCATCTGAAGGTTAGACAGAACCAAAGGATTGGATATGCTGGGTTGTTCGATCCCGGAGAATTCCATCGAAATTAGGGAATAGAGCCTGCATATTGCAATTAGGAACGAGCATCTGAAGGTTAGACAAAACCAAAGGATTGCATATACTGGGCAGTTCGATGCCGAGAGGAACTAGGAGAATTCCATCGGAATTAGGGAGCTTTGCACAAAATTAAGGGAAATAACCATCCACCAATGACTCGAGAGCCAATAGACTCCCAAGCTATAATTAATCATTTAAAAAAAAACCTATATCAACAAAAAAATTGCTTTACTAAAAATTTAATAAATAATATAATAATAACATTTAAATCAAGGGCATAAATATATATAAAACATCATGCGAAGGGAAGTTTGAAAAATAAACCTATCATAAAAAATTACATCATGGGTAGGAATACCCATCATATTTATACCTTGGGTGTGCACCCCTCGTATTGAAACATTTTCTTTAGCAATGACAACTCCGAAACATATCCATGCAATGGGTTTCATGGACAAGGTACGACTATGGAGAATATGGACAACACATTGTTGGGTGCACAATGACAATCTTGATTCAAGAGAAAATTCCTTCTGAAGGTTGAGAAAGACCCTAAATATGAGGTAAGATCCACTAAAATTGATAGCTACATACAATATATGAAATACCATGCTCTTATATGCAAATTGATCTATTTCATACCCCACTAAAAAGGAACTAGTAAGATGGATACAACACAAATGGAAAGTTAAATGACATGTGGATCTAGAGTTAAGAGCCAAAGGCTTCTTTACTATCATTTTCAAGAATTTGGAGGACCAAGTCAAAGTCATTGAAAATGGCCCATATTTTTTTAACATTTCTAGCTTATTCATGAGTTTTTGTGAAGAGGTATATTGCAGTGACAAAGAACAATTCTTGGCGGCCCCAATATTGGTCTGTATGTTTTCACTACTCAAGGAATTCTAGGATCCTTAAATCACTAACAAAATTAGAAATACCACTACATCTTTAATGAACATCTCATAAGTAACATGAAGAGGTCATTATACTTCATATGCCAAAATATGTGTGTACATGAATATAACATAACCCTTGTAGAATCTATTGAGATCTTGTATCAAGATGAAGTCTGTAAACAAACCCCAGATTATAAACATGTGCCCTTTTGCTACAGTCGTTGTCATGAATATGGTCACCTCTTTTAGGATTATCCACTCCTTCAGGAGGAGCCTAAGAAATATATCTGACCAATAAATCTAGAGGGATTTCGAAGAGATGTAACCAGAAGGACAAATCAACCTCCAAAAAATATGCTTGTTAAACAAAAGGGGTAGTATCGTTAATTCAAAAAAAAATTCTCAATTATTAATTATCAAGAAAAATAACTAGGGATTCTATAAAATATTATGATTCTAGATCCCAAATAAGAGAGCATACAACAAAAGGTAACATCACAGAAAAGGAAAACCCCAAAAGGTAAACATGAAACTTCAACCTAGGATGATGAAATTTTGCCCGATGCTTAAGTTTTTGAACTGAAAGAGGAAAGATATCTTCTAGAAGAGGATTAATAGAATTTGTTAAACTATATTAAAGATTGGAAAGCCAATGATCCCAGTACAATTCTATAACATCAAAAACTCTAGTATCAATAAATGCTTAGGATAAAAGATCATATTCAGGAATCAATAAAATAAACGGGGTCAACCAAAAAGGGATTAGTGGTCCAAATTTTCTATATAAAATAACAACCATCGTAGAATAAGGAAGTTAAAGTACAGGTGGTGAAGGACCAATAAAGATTCAATCAAAATGGTGGGAGATCATTTACTTAAGACAAGACATGTCACATTTATATTTTCTCCTCTAAACACTCTTCTAAATGAAAATAATTTCATCGAATATTAGTGGTCTCAATAGCAAAGGAAATCAAATGCTTCTTAAGGAGATAATCAAGAATGAATTTCTGGAAATTGTTATAATATAGAAGACAAAGACATCTAGTGATAAATTAGATAAATAACCCCCTATGTTGGAAAGGATGTGATCAATAACATGACGTTGTTGGAAGCACTTATGACCTAGAAAACTTATGGAATCACCTAGAAGTATAATTTACAGACTAGATTACCATGCCTCACATCATGTTAGGGATATGTAAATATATAGGAGCCAAGGATATTAAATATCTTAATATAGTCTATGGCCCCTACATCCTGGTAGAAAAAATAGTTTTTTTAAGAATATAATAACCATTAGAGCCATTCACCAGGAGGAGCTCTAGATATGGGGTGGAGACTTCAATCTAATAAAATCCCTTGAGATGAAAAAAGGTGGTATCTGAAGATTGGATATAGAATATCAATAGTTTAAGGACCTATTCCATTAACTCCAAGTGATGGATTTGAATACCATAAATGGTACATTCACTTTCAATAAAAGACATGAAGGTAGGGATCAAATTTCCTATGGAATAGATACATGCATTGTCTTAGGATCACTCTTTCAAAAATACATTTGTGTGGAAGCATGATCTAGGTGGCTCCAAACACAGGACTCAGAGGACTCAGAAAGGGTCAGAACTCAAAGTGTTTGGGTTGTGTTCGAACTAGGTTCTTGTTGAAGATCTCGTTGTCATGATCACGATGGTGTGAACGGTTTGTCAAACCGAGCCCGTATGCAAGAGATAGAGCTTTTCAAAGTTTGACATGACAAGGGAAAAAGCAAGGCCCACAGTGTGCAACATGGCATCCTAGTCAACAAGTGGGACCCACTAAGTTTATGTGGCGACTTAATGACCACTAAAACATCAACACATGGCACGCTAGCATTTGTTCTTACCCTGCACAAAAAGACAAAAAAAATAATAATTAAAATATCATAAAAGAGACAAAAATCATTTTTTAATATGGAAAATGGTTATTAATACCATATAACAAAAATCATTTAATATATAGTTATTAATATAACTATATAAAAACAAAAATAAATAAATCAAAAGAGCCCATAAAAAAAACAAAATCATATTAAATATGGAAAAGGGTTAGTGCATTAAAGTTCAACGAATTGTTTAAGAAAAGAAATGGTCGTTGAATTTTTAAAGATATGGTTATGCCATATGACACCACCGCATGTACCAACCACCATCATCTCACACCAAACGGTACCATCGTACCAACAACCAAATGGCTCAAAAAAAAACATTTAATGCGCCAGCTAATATATGGTTACGGGAGTTATGGGGCAGGACACCCAATGCAGACTCAACCCCCCTCCAAGATAATATGTTGCAGTCTTATAAAACGAGAAAAGTTAAACATGGAGGAGGTGGGCTTTGACCACCTGATCTCTTCCACCAAATTCAAAAATCTTAACCAATGTGCTAAACGACTTCTTTAGTTTATTTTCCCACCAAATTTATATAAGCCTTCATTTCAACGGTGCGCCCAGGCAGCATGGAGGAACCAAGAGCAGGTACGGAAATCAAGGCGAAATTTTAATTAATTTTTAATGCAGGTGGAACCATGACTAAGCGAAATTTCTAGGAGGGTGAAATTTTTGTAGTGTCCAAATTGGAAAAATTTTATGTCTATCTTACACCTCTTGGCAACACAAACCCGATGGTGCAGTTAGTTTTCTGATCTGAGCACCATATCTGTAGAGGACACGGAGGAGGGAATCTTTAAGGAATCTAGGGGGAATCTAAAAGATTCCTTGAGCCCTAAATTTGACAGTCGATTTTGCATTATTTGACGCCAAAAATCTGATGGTGTGTTTGGATTTTCCATTTTCTCATTTAATTTCTCATCCACCTTTCTAAGTGGAGTGCAGGTGTTAGCATTCATGATCTAGGTGGCTCCAAACACACGAAGAAGTCCTAGAGGACTCAGAAAGGGTCAAAACTCAAAGTGTTTGGGTTGTGTTCAAACTAGGTTCATGTTGAATATCTCGTCGTCGTGATCATGGTGGTGCAAACGGTTCGTCAAACTGAGCCCGTATGTGAGAGATAGAGCTCTTCAAAGTTTGACATGACAAGGGAAAAAGCAGGGCCCACAGTGTGCCACATGGCATCCAGTCAGCAGGTGGGACCCACTAAGTTTATGTGGCGACTTAATGGCCACTAAAACATCAACACATGGCTTGCTAGCATTTGTTCTTAACCTGCACAAAAACACAAAAAAAATAATAATTAAAATATCATAAAAGAGACAAAAAATCATTTTTTAATATGGAAAATGGTTATTAATAACCTTATAGCAAAAATCATTTAATATATAGTTATTATATAACTATATTAAAACAAAAATAAATAAATCAAAAGAGCCCATAAAAAAAACAAAATCATATTAAATATGGAAAAAAGGGTTAGTGCATTAAAGTTCAACGAATTGTTTAAGAAAAGAAATGGTCGTTGAATTTTTAAAGATATGGTTATGCCATATGACACCACCACATGTACCAACGGCCACCATGTCACACCAAATGGTACCATCGTAACAACAACCAAACGGCTCCAAGAAAAAACATTTAATGCGCCAACTAATATATGGTTACGGGAGTTATGGTGCAGGCTGTCTAATGCGGACTCAACCGCCCTCCAAGATAATATGTTGTATTTTTATAAAACGAGAAAAGTTAAACATGGAGGAGGTGGGCTTTGACTGCCCGACCTCTTCGACCAAATTCAAAAATCTTAACCAATGTGCCAAATGAATTCTTTAGTTTATCCACCCTCCAAACTTATATAAACCTTCATTTCAACAGTGCACCCAGGAAACATGGAGGAACGAGGAGCAGGGACGGAAATCAGGGCTAATTTTTAATTAATTTTTAATGCAGGTGGAACCCTGACTCAATGAAATTTCCAGGAGGGTGAAATTTTTGCAGTGTTCAAATTGGACAAATTTTATGTCGACCTTACACCTCTCGGCGACACGAACCCAATGGTGCAGTTAGTTTTCTGATCCGAGCAACAAATCTGCAGAGGACCTAGAGGAGGGAATCTTAAAGAATCTAGGGGGAATCTAAAAGATTCCTTAAGCCCTAGATTTTCACTTTATCAGAATTCAAAAATTTGACAATCAATTTTGCATTGTTTGACGCCACAAATTTGATGGTGTGTTCATATTTTCCATTTTCTCATTTAATTTCTTGGCCACTTTTCTAAGTGGAGTGCAGGTGTCAACATTCATGTGCGAGCAGTCATTTCCATGTGATTCGATGCCGTGAGATCGATGGTCTGAATAACTTCAGTAGCTTGACATCCTTTTCTTCAGATGGCCCCTAGGTGTGAGGCATATGCAGTGTGTTCTTGTACTTATTTTTTTATGCATTGTACTGCACAGATCCCTGTTTGATGTTTGATGTGGGTTCTTGTTTCTTACTTGTTTTCATGATTCCTGCTTGATGTGACGCAGAATCATCTATGTGATGTACTTGTTGTCATGATTCGTCGTGTTTTATGTGAGATCCCTTTGTCGTTATGTTGATGGGAAACTCATGTGTCGCCATGTATGATTGCACTGAAATCCCTTTTATGCCATGTTGGCAGGATGTTCATCATCGTCATGCATGGGTTTATGTCAAAATGATAGGAGTCCTTTTTCACTGAGAGTTCATGTAGCGAAACATCTCTTGGAGTCACTCCTGCGTGAGGGAATTTTCCTTATATGATAGTGACTTCACCTCTTATGTACATAATCACTATTGGAAACACTTAATGCAATGCCCTACACCATCTTGACATCGGGGCCCAGAGACGTAGTCCCTCTTGGACGAACTCCATTATCAACGTCTTGTTATTTTATGTTGCTGATGATTGTCATGTTCCTCTTCTTTATAGCATGCAGATGTACTCATTAATGTTCTTTTAAAAATTCAATCTAACACATCATGAAAGTAAAAGGTCTTGGAAGGGTCCTTTGTCACACCCAGACCTGGATCAAGTGGTATTAGAGCGGTCTTTGCGTGGATGTGAATTGCAGCATGAAAGATGGAACGTGCAACGATAGAGGATGAAAAAGCAATGTACAAGACCATGCTCAAAATTTCCAAAAGGGTGGAAATAATGTATGAAACTTTATAGAAAGAGACAGAGGAAAAGGAGCAATTGTAGCTTCAGTTGCAAGCCGCGGAAGAGGCCATGGAAGAACTGAAGCAAAACAAACATAATCTTCAAACAAAGAACGTTGAATTGAATATGCATCTACATGAAGTGAAAGAGGAAAAACAAAGTTTGCTACGACAATTGCAAGCAAAGAATGAGGCCTTGGAAAAGCTGCAGCGTGACCCATGTGAGGTAAAATGTAGTTCTCTAAAGTCATGTATGTGTCCTGATGATGATTTTGTTGTTTTTGAAAATCATACCACATGAATTGGCTCCAAACTGTTGAAGAGAATGGGGTATGAAGGAAAAGGCTTGGCGTTAATGGCCAAGGCATTGTCAACACCATAAAAGTAGAAGAATTACCCCATCAGGCAGGACTTCAATATGTCAGAAAGGAAGTTGGGGAATGCGCTAAGACAACTAGCGAACCAACAACAGATGATGAGAATACCTCATCAATTCTTTCCAAATTGACAAAGGAGGTAAGAGATGTTGATTTCCTTTCGGTTTCGTCTTCAGATAGTATGATTTTTGTTGGAGATTTGGAGATCCCAATTACAGGGACAAACATGAGGCTACTCACCAGGACGAAGCACAAGAAGGAAGAAGAAATTGGTATTAATAACCAAAGGGGAATGCTTGAAGGTGTCAGCTTCTTTTGACACACCGTCGAAATCGTTGAGGAAAGAGAATGATGGGAACACATCCCTATCATCCCCTGCAGTGCCCATTGCAAGGAAAGTGCTGAGGCAATGTCTCATCGCCACACTTACACCAAAGACAACAAGCAAAGGTATAACCACTCTCGATGCTTGAATGTTCATTTCAATTATAATCATGTCATTAATGATGAGCGTAAAACATGGCATCGAAAAACATGTACCTTTTGTGGATTACATAATCATACATTTTCTAAGTGTTGGAAAAGAATAGTAGCACACAAAAGGATGAGGCGTAAAAGACCCTCTCAACAGCATGTAAAGAAACAGGTTAAGAAAATCTGGAGGAAGAAGATGTATTGCAGTCATTGTGACAGAAATGGCGATCAAAGAGCCACTTGTTGGAGGCTCCATCCAGAGCAGCACCTTAAAGACAAAGTGTCAATGCATGAACCAAGTGAAGCAGTTATTCGACAAGCAAAACTACCACAAGGAGGCGACCCATTCACATTGATAAGTGAAAAATGGTTTTTGGATATGTTAGCATTTCATGGTTGTACTTTTGCAAATCATTTATTGCATTTTAAAATGTAAAAGTGATAATATTTTTTGCATCACTTATTCAAGAACAATGATGTCTGGTCTTATTTTGAGTAGCAAGATAAACTGTGAAAGGGATGTCGTGTTTCCATCACTTGTCAAAGTAAATAGTGTTTGGCCTTATACTTGTAAATCATGTGTTGCAGTGATGATGTGTTTTCCATCACTTGTTGAAGCAACAATGATATGTTGGCCATGTTTTTGTAGATGGGGTATTGTTTCCATTTTAGTGCAAACTTGATCATCGAGTATGTGTTATAAATTCGTGGCAAGTATGGGATGCTTGGGTCATTAGTTCGTCATGTAAGTCAAGCATTTAATTTGCAAAATAATGTACTACAGGTTGCAGAGGTTGCAGGTATTGGCTCATCGCTTAAGGCTCCAAAGAACAAAGGTGAAGGAGATGGAAGTGAGACCTTTTCAGGACGCTTGTGATGCAGACAAGGTACATAGAAGTAGTAGATTTTTTTCATGCTTTTGGACGACCAAAAGCTCCTTAGGGGGGAGGATTGATCCAGGTGGCTCCAAACACAGGAAGAAGTCCTAGAGGACTCAAAAGGGGTCAAAACTCGAAGTGTTTGGATTGTGTTCGAACTTGATTCATGTTGAAGATCTCGTCATCGTGATCATGGTGGTGTGAATGGTTCATTAAACCGAGCCCATATGCGAAAGATAGAGCTCTTCAAAGTTTGACATGACAAGGGAAAAAGTAGGGCCCACAGTGTGCCACATGGCATCCTAGTCAGCAGGCGGGACCCATTAAGTTTATGTGGCGACTTAATGGCGACTAAAACATCAACACAGGGCATGCTAGTATTTGTTCTTAACCTGACAAAAAGACAAAAAAAATAATAATTCAAATATCATCAAAGAGACAAAAATCATTTTTTAATATGGAAAATGGTTATTAATAACCATATAACAAAGCCCCAAGGGTTAGCTCAGTTGGTCAAAAATTGTGCCTCGCCATCAGGAGGTCACAAGGTCGATTCTACCCAAAGCCCTTGGGGTTAGGTCTTGCCAGTAGGCCAAGGGGTAATTAGCCCAGATTTTTCTGTGGGTGTAGTGACCACTCATTGACCAGGGTGTTCGTGAACCACATTATAAAAAAAAAAATAAAAAAATAAAAAAAATAAAAAAAAAAATCATTTAATATATAGTTATTAATATAATTATATAAAAACAAAAATAAATAAATCAAAAGAGCCCATAAAAAAGAAAATCATATAAAATATGGAAAAGGGTTAGTGTATTAAATTTCAACGAATTGTTTAAGAAAAGAAATGGTCGTTGAATTTTTAAAGATATGGTTATGCCATATCACACAACCGCATGTACCAACGACCACCATGTCACACCAAACGGTACCATCGTACCAAGAACCAAACGGCTCCAAAAAAAACATTTAATGCGTCAACTAATATATGGTTACGGGAGTTAATGGGACGGGCTATCCAATGTGGACCTGACCCCCCTCCAAAATATTATGTTGCAGTTTTATAAAACGAGAAAAGTTAAACATGGAGGAGGCAGGTTTGACCACCCGACCTCCTCCACCAAATTCAGAAATCTTAACCAATGTGCCAAATGGCTTCTTTAGGTTATCTTCCCTCCAAACTTATATAAACCTTCATTTCACCAGTGCGCCTAGGCAACATGGGGGACCCCAAGAGTGGGCACGAAAATCGAGGAAAATTTTTAATTAATTTTTAATGTGGGTGGAACCATGACTTAGCAAAATTTCCAAGAGGGTGAAATTTTTGCAGTGTCCAAATTGGACAAATTTTATGTTGATCTTACACCTCTCGGCTACATGAACACGATGGCACAGTCAGTTTCCTGATTTGAGCAGCAGATTTGAAGAGGACCGAAGGAGGGAATCTTTAAGGAATCTAGGAGGAATCTAAAAGATTCCTTAAGCCCTAGATTTTCACTTTGTTAGAATTTAGAAATTTGACAATCAATTTTGCACTATTCGACACCAAAAATCTAATGGTGTGTTTAGATTTTCCATTTTCTCATTTCATTTCTCGGGCACTTTTCTAAGTGGAGAGTAGGTGTCAACATTCATGTGCGAGTAGTCATTTCCATGCGATTCGATGTCGTGAGATTGATGGTCCGAAAAACTTCAGTAGCTTGACATCCTTTTCTTCATATGGCCCCTAGATGTGAGGTATATGCACTGTGTTCTTGTACTTCTTTTTCTATGCATTGCGCTGCACGGATCCCTATTTGATGTTTGATGTGGGATCTTGTTTCTTACTTGTTTTCATGATTCCTGCTTGATGTGACATGAAATCATCTATGTGATGTACTCGTTGTCATGATTCGTCATGTTTATATGAGATCCCTTTGTCATTATGTTGATGGGATACTCATGTGTCGCCATTTATGATTGCACTAAATTTCCTTTTATGCCATGTTGGCGGGATGTTCATCATCATCATGCATGGGTTTATGTCATACTGGTTCGAAAAAATCCTCCGCTTAATGGGAAAAAAAATTTCATCGTTCTACACCAGTACATTCTTTACTAAAAAACTCCGTTAGTGAACCGTTCGGGATATGAGTCCTTTTTACTGGAGTTCCTGTAGCTGGAATTTCTTGAGCCATCCTGCGTTCGGGAGTTTTCCTTGTATGGTGTGACACACCTCTTTTTACTCATCACATGACAACGCTTAACAACGGCCTACCCATCTTGACATCAGGGCTGGAGGCGTTAGTCCCTCCTGGACGAACTTGTTATCAACTATCTTGTATATTTATGTTCTGATGATTGTCATGTCCCTTTCTTTACAACATGCATATGTATTCATTAATGTTCTTTTAAAAATCCAATCTAACACATCATGAAAGTAAAAGGTCTTGGAAAGGTCCTTTGTCACACCCGGGCCTGGATCAAAGCATCAATTTTACCAAGTACCTGTTCAGATCACTGGCTCATATACTTTGAACTAGACCTTAAAGTCGCTCCTCATAACATCCCATTCTAATACAAAAGCTTCTAGTTGTAAGAGCCATCCTTCTCAACTAAGGTTGAAGAATGGTGGTTGGAAATTGATAGAAATGGGAGGAATATGATGCATAGTTTCCAATTGAAATAATTAAAATGAATTTAAATCCAATATAAAAGAATGGAATAACTCTAATTTTAGTAATATATTCATAGAGGAGCAAGCTCTAGAATCCCAAATGAAAAAAATTCAATAGAAGATAATCACGGAGGGATGTACAAAACATTTGGATAGGGAAGAAGTACAACTACTTAACAAAATAAAGGGATGTCGTAAGAAAGAAGAAATACTATTGAAGCAAAATTCCATAATAATATGGCTACAATAAGGGGAAAAGAACACCAAACCTTCCATAAGGTATTGATCAAGCATAGACACAACAATCGAATGTTCTCTTTAACAACTACGAATGGGGACTAACTTGTCGCCCATGCAAATTTGGAGTGGGAATTGGTATCCAATCATCGAGATGCAATTCAAAAGATAACTTCAAATATACTAACCCTTATACAACTATCCCAAAATTATGCCCTGACGAGGGAATTCTCATTTACAGAAGTGAGGAAGCCATAATATCTATGCCAAACAATAAGGCTCTCTAGCTAGATGGATTTACAACATACTTCTATCAAGAATTTTGGCCTTTTTAGGCCCATAAATTCATTTACTTGTTGAATAATCTCGAAGCTCCCATTGAATATGGCTAGGACTTAATTCTACCTTCCTCACTCTAATCGCAAAATTTGATAAATTCAATTCATCTAGTGGCCTCCATCTTATCACCCCTAGAAAATTCATCTACAAAATCATAAATAAAGTCATAGATAACCCTCTTAAACCCATTTTGAGCTCCATTATATCTCTCAAACAAACAATATTTGTGGAAGGCTGATAGATCCAAGACAATATCATAGTAGCCCATGAAACAATACACTCTTTGAGAAAAAACCAAGAAGGAAAGGGTGATGATTAAGATTTATCTATCAAAGGCGTATGATAGATTGATTTAGTATTACCTACTTCAAGTACATTTGGCTTTTGGATTCTATGAACAATCGATTTCATTTATTAGATCCTTAATCTCTACCCCCCTTTTTTTGATACTTCTAAATGGCTTTCCTATGTCCATTATCAATCCCTCAAGGGGGATTCTATAGGGAGATCCTTTATCCTCGTTTCTACTCATCCAAGTAGTAGAGGGGCTTAGGGAATCTCTTAAAGCAACTATGAACCAAGGAAATCCCAAAGGGTTGCACTCATATAGGGAAGATCTTCCAATAACACAACAACAATTTTTCGATGACATCATGTTGTTTGGTGTACCACAGGCTAAAGAAGCCAATATTTTGAAATAAATCATCAATAATTTAATGGAAGCGTCAAGTACATCCATTAATATTGAAAAAACACAAATATTTTTCTTTAATACTAACATGAATGTGCCATCACTTGGTTTCCGAATGGGATTCCATATTAGTTCTCTATTATATAAATATCTCGGTTCCTCATCAGTGAAGAGCTCATAACAAACCACCCATTAGCAGAGCACCCTGCAACATATCTCAAAAAATATAGATAGCTAGGTTTTCCAATCGTTAAGCCTAGTTGTATGGTTAGTGCTACTAAAATCATTTTTGAAATCTCTTCCTTTGTGCCTTCTCTCCATAACAGAAACCCCTAATGCCATCCTTAGATTGATAAAAAATATCTATAGAAATTTTCTATGGGGTGGATCCACTGGGGAAAGAAAATGGTCATTATTCATGTGGGAGAAACTTTTCATTCTAAAATTAGTGGGTGGTTTGGGTCTCCCAGACAAGAGATATGGTGGAGATGGATTCAAGGTGGACAAGAAATATGGAAAAAGATATGGAAACAAAAGTAAAATCCATAGTCTTTTTAATTGAATAAATTACACAATCCAAGTTCCTCCCAAATATATTCAATTTGGAATATAGAAAAAAAAAATAAGAACCTCATACAGGAGAATTTATTCTAGGGAATCAGAGATGGATAGGAGGGTCTATTTTGGGGTGATGCATGCAAACAACTTCCAAATCTCAAATCCCAACAAGAATTCATGGGGATTTCTAACTTCACTCTTGCTCAAAATTGTCATATTGTCTCAAATTTTTAGAAATTGTCCACCAATCCCTCAGAATAGAGAAACTATAAATCAAGGGAAAATTAGCCAACCATACCATCTTTAGACCATTAGACCAATCTTAATAAAGAATTGTAGAAGAAAAAAAATCCCCATAATAAACAACATGATAAGCTTCGCTAGAGATACCAAATGAAAGGAATGTTTATGATCAAGGATGTCTACTCATTGATGGTTGGGAAGAAATCTCTCTTGAAAATCTCTATTTGGCACAAAATTTGGCTGTGGGGGCACTGGCCAAAAGTCTTACAGTTCCTTTGGTTGGTAGCCAAATTTCGACCACTCTCATCGTAGAATGAGAAGAAATGGATTTTCTAATGCTCCCTCCCACCACCTTGTACTACCTCGGGCTAGGGGAGGTGTTACTCATTGCTCTAACTGAACCCCTAAGGTCTATTATGAGAATGGGTTAGAAAAAACCCTCATTTTTTCTAGTATGCATAGTTTAGCTTCTAATATCATTGTTATGGTCAACTTGTTGATATATTTTTTCTAATACTGATGTTTCGTTGATTTGGTCCCTGAATCTTAAATTGCAACCCTTTAAGGTTCAAACCTATTAAAAGATTCCATGTTAACATGTTAATCATGTGGCACTCATGTGGCCTCCACAAAAATCTGATAGGTCATCTTAGTGCCCCTATCATTAGACCCATGTCATGTCACTATAGGTTATCACTACCCACGATGCTCAATGTAAAACAAGGAGAAGGAGGTGGTGGATGGAAAGTGGTGGTAAGGATCCATGACAGAACCACGACTTAGGTGGAATGACCTCCACTGGTGTTCTCTCATGCATTATATAGTGCAATGATCATAGTGAGAAGTAGTGAGCAATGGGTAGATATTCGACATTCCAATATCCTCCTATATCCCACTCTTTAGATCCTTTGTTCAATTTTAACTAGTGTTTATCCAACTGTATCGTGACCCCCCCTCGCCCCCCCCCACCTATTCCTTAAACTTAACCATTGTAGTAAATGCCCAATGATTGATGTATTTTCACATGGCATGATTTTTCTGGGGCATTGTTCCACTAGTTCCTGCTTGGTCGACCCTCCAACATTGAAAGGAGGTTAAGCATTGTCGCTGCCTACTAGTCTCAATGAGATAAGAATATATGATCGGATTATCCAAGGTTTGGTTTATAAGAAAAATGGTGACCACACCATGCCCAAGATCTCAAGACCTCAAGCCATCTTATGACCCAAGGGCATGATACCCAATTTCTTGGTTTTGATAGAATAACCAACATAGGGACTAGTTAAGCTTGGTATACCCATGAGTCTAGAAATCCACAAACTAAATACAAACACATAATTTCTCATTCACCATGCATGTAATAATGAATAACATGTCCCAAGTATACTTCAAAATTCATGAGAATATATCACATCATTCTAATCATGCACATAACAATGGGCCTCTCAACTTAATTATCTATTTACATTTACAGCACCTGATATCTTGCATTATTCATAACATAGAAAGATTTATCCCAGTCCACAAGAAAATATAAATAAGTAATTTACACTTATCTATGTGTTTAAATATGGATGAAACTAGAGGAAGGAATTCGACTCTCCAACTAAACATAACACAGCCACACTACAGTCTCTCTTGCAACTGACCGCCCCTGAGCTAGATCCAAAGTTTGAGGGGATGTATATTTAGGAAAATTCACACTCAATTCTTAATACATAAACATGAGAAAGATTCCACTGTCTAGGCAGTTTATCAACCACTCTCCAAGAATAAGCACCACAATGAATGACTTTCTCTATGATGGTGTATTTATATGTTTCTAGGGATTTGAGATACACAATGCACTTAATTTATCAGACTAGGGTTTGGTAAGCTTGTGAGGAACTCTATGCAATATACATGAGAGATAAGATCCTCACATTAATCTTAATGACCTAATGAAGAAAACTCATGGGGAAATGGAATGAAATCAAGGAGTTAACTCAATGATAGCTCTCTACTCAATTAAATGATGGCTCATGCACCTAGGTTTTATTTAAGGGTGGCTTTCTTAGTGTCAACAGCTGAACTCAAATCATAATAATTATATAACACTTGATCCTACAACTTTTTCTTTAGAGTAGGCTGGCATGTCCCCCAATCAACCTAATCTAAAATAATTATTAGTTTATGAAATTTAAGAAAAGAACATAAAACCACACAGTCACTACTATGATAATTATTATTCTAACAAACCAAATTGGGATAAATTGGATGTAAAAGCATTTAAAGACAAAAACATAATCAAATAGTTAATCCTACTTGCAAAATACATAAGAAAATAAGCTAGAAAAGTACCACACCTCGACTGGGCCCATCTATAAGTTTGTCTTGTGCCACTATTAGGCTATTAATATAGGCTTAAGTTTAATTCCAAAATCCTCGACAACAACTCATTTGAGCATAATCACAAAACTTAAAACAAATTCACAATCACAACTTTAAATTATGATCTGTATATGTATGTGCTTGAGGATTCTGTAAATTGCAAGTTAAATGAATGAATTTTTACGGTGCTTTAAGTTGAATTCATACACATATTTAAACATCAATTTAACTCATAAATAGCAAAAAAAATAGAGAAATAAGCCATAACAGTAACCACAACACATTCAAGTGATGAAGGATTTCCCCCTCTTGGGCTACGTCTCCTGGTCCAACTTCCAATGCTTGGCCCTCTTTCATTATCTAAACAATGGTGATTACAATGAGTTATGGTGCTAAAATGGCTTCAAAACCTACTCCAACAGCTTCAGAGCTATCAAAAACCCTTGACTAGCTTCTTTATGCTCCCAAAAAGACCACAAACTGAGAAAGTTACGAGCTCCCCAAGTTTTGCTGCTAGTTGACCGACAAATTCACCATGTTCGACTAACTATCCTACAATTTTACCAGATTTTTTGCTAATGTAGCAACAAACCAACGTAATTTCGGCATAATTTGTGGATTCATTAAATTTCCCACTAACCCCTACGTGCGTGCTCTTGGTCACGTGGACCCCCATGGGACTGGGGGTTGGTGCCTAAGGCCTAACCCTCGCCCCTGGTTCTGGGCTTAATGTCACATGGGTTTATATTTAAGGTTGAGGCGGCTGGGGCTAATCCTAACCCTTAGTTGTGCCCCTGGTCCTTATGGGTGCGGTGACCAGGGTTGGGGCTAGCCCTCGACCCCTTACTAAACCTCCACCCGAAACATAATGTTTAAATGTGTATTGGGTGGGTCCGTTTAACAAGGCTCACCCATGGTATAAAAGTAACGTCGAAATTTAGTTGGAGGTAGGTGAAGTGTTCAAATCCTATAGAGTGTAATCCGGCTTACCCCAAAAAAATTGGTGGCCACCGAGGTGCCACGTGGCAGCCTCTGCTTGGGCCATGTGGCGGCCTCCAGTTGGTCCACCTAATCAACAACAAAATGACCAATAAATAATCGCCAACTCAGCACCAATAATATTTTGACATGTGGCAAGCTGTCATTGGCTCTTTTTGAAGCCCAATCATTTGCCAAATCAACGGGCCCAACACAAAATTGTGCATGTTTGTTAAATCGATCAGAACTCATTTCCAGATAAGTATGAGACCACTATGCTTAAATATGTTTTTAATACCTGTAGATTACATGTTCATGATATGTTTGACGAAATGCTTGTCATGGCTAGTGGGGGTCAGATCAAGTCCTAGTAAAAGAGTTTGCATTAGTACCTTTGTTTCAGTGTCATTTATCATTTCTAGAAGTCTCATGGAGTTCTAGGAAGAGGCCTGAATCCTAGCCATGAAAAAGTAGCTCATAATCTAGGGAGCTTAAGTGCAACTAGATCAAGAGATTTTGTCCCAAAGGAGGTGTTAGTGTCTATCAATCCTGCTAGTCACTAGTGATCAAATGTGCTCTTTCAAGGTTTTTTGATAGGGTCCTAGGTCAAAATTTTATGGTTTCAATAGGATTTCAAATAAAAATTTGGTCACTGGTTAGTGTATCTGGGTATGTTACTACTTCATTCATTTCATGGTCAAACTGTCATCTGAGTCATGCAATCACTCATTGCGATGAGTCATCAGTGAAGAGTCTTCATCACCAGCTTAGTCATCATTTCATGGTTAGTGATGTTTCAAGGTCCAAATCATCAGTTTCATACTCTATTAGATGTTATCATTAGGTAAAGTCATCATAAAGGTAAAAAAAGGGTCATGACATCATCTAGGTCATCATTGTGGGAGTAGTAATAAGGAAAAGTGTTTTTAATGATATCCAAAGTGCATTCCATCCCTCTGAAGATCAAATTCTTGCCTCTAGAGTATCATTCTTTCTCCCTCGCTATGTTTTTGGCATCCTTGCTGCGCTTTAGAAAAGGGAGAAAAATCATTAACTACAGAGGTTTTATCCATCAATTTACAGGTCCATCACACCATCAACAAGTAATTGAACTTCATCCACTCCTGCTTCATCCTTCCTTTTATCAGTTTGCTCAAGAAGAGTCAGTGAATCACCCTCTCCTAGGGTTTTGTTGCGCTTTTGGTCTCCTAGTCATTTTGTTCATTGATGTGGTAAAACCCTACTTTTTATGCTCAAACACCCTCACCTATACTCCATATACCTCCCCTAACTTTTTCCGATGCTCATTCCCCTCATTTCCCTCACTTTCCCACAAACCCTAGCCTATTGCTATACTTTTGACACTTTCCTAGGCTAGCATTGTGCTTTGCACTTTACTACCCCTTCCCCTCACTCATTACTAGGAATTCCATTTCCCTACATTCCCTAACATCCCTCACTACCACCCAAAATTTTCCCAAGAATTTAGAAAGCCCCTAACCCCTTCATTCCCCTCCATTTACAAGGTTGTCTCAAATCCCTTGTTTTCCTAAAACTAAATCCTAATTCTTCCTCCTAGTGAGCTAGGGTTTCACCTTGGAAGAAGAGGACACACACACTAAAAATAATAAGTAAAATAATGGAGGACATTTCTGAAGAGTTGAGGCATCTAACATCAAAGAGATCTGTGCCTCACAAACTCATTAAGAGGTCATTTGCGGCACACAGGGACGATTTTTCTTCAAAGTATGTTTCAGACCAAATGGAGATGAAATTGACAAAATTGGAAGAGTTTTTTATCAACCATATACCAAGGGAAAAAATCCTCCTTAATTGTTTACACAAGTATAATATATTAGGAGATATGAAACTTTCTTGGAGACCTATGTCAGAAAATAAAAAAAATTCAAATTAATTTCTTGTTTTAGTCATACTTTTGTGGCACGGATTTCGAGCAAATGAAAATGAATTTCCAGAAAATGATAGAGGTTTTTCTTCACAACATCCTTATATACAAAAAATCTTTGAGTTTTCCAAAAATAATTATGGTTAGAGAGATATAACTCCATCTTTGATCCCTATTTTGCAGAAAAACTCAAAATTTTGGCCTTGCCAGAAATGCAAAGCCATGGTGCTACGCTTTTTCCTCAGAGCTCCAAATGACAAGTGGCTTGCATTTTTGGAAATATGATGCCCTCCTATCAAAACTAATTTCCTCATATTTTCCAGACAGAGCTCATATTTTGAGAAAAATGAGAAAAAGGGGTCAAAAATCAACACGCTGCCC